>JAWNNO010005194.1:0-102792 GCA_035044985.1 Lordiphosa fenestrarum | reverse complement strand
TGGGTCCGTCGAATATGGGCAACCCTGTACTATATGTCACTAATTATGGCTTTTGTTTTCAGAAATTGCTCATAATATGTTTGCCCAGACGACGGATGCAGACATTAACAGAGTCTGTTCACAACATTTTTTGCATGCTGAAGACCGTATAAATAAGAAACTACTCAAAATCAATAACAAAACTTAAATTTATTACAAATAAAGAAATCCCCATACATACATACACTCTCAAATTACACATATTATATATATTTAAAGAATTTGACACATAAACTATTTCCCCTACTGTTAAATAACAGAAATCGAACACACATTTTATTTGTATGGCTTATGTTGGGGGGAAGAATCGCATTATTGTTTCTAAGAAGAATCGCATTCTTATTTCCAAGAAGAAACGCTTACTTAACTCTAGGAAGAATCGCATTCTTATCTCTGGAAAAAGTCGCATTCTTATCTCCAGGAAGAAACGCTTTCAGAACTCTAGGAAGAGTCTCAATCTTATCTCCAGGACGAATCGCATTCTTAACTCAAGGAAGAAACGCATACTTATCTCTAAGAAGAATCGCATTCTTATCCCTCAGAAGAGACGTTTTCTTATCCCCAGGCTGAATCGCTTTCCTATAGCTCAAAAGAGACTTTTTCCTATCTCCCAAAAGTGTCGCTTTCTCATCGCCCGGAAGTTATCGCATAGTGTCACATTTCTTCCCGTGGGGAGATGAGAATGCGATAATAATGCGATATCGCTAGGGATTCCGCGATAAAAATGTTTGCTGGGTTTAGTCAGGGAGAACTAATTGCGAGGCCAAATAAGTATGCTATGGAAAATATTGAACCCCAAAGTGAGTGCTGTTACGAATTTAAAGCTTCGTGCACTGCCTGGAAAATTTACACTAAGTGAAGCATAAATGCAGATATCAGTAGCTAACTGACTCACTGACTGGTTGACTGATTGCTCATACGCACCGTTGACTGCCAGCAGGAATGCCAAGCCCAAGCTGTGTGCAGTGGATTTCAATAACCAGGGCACAACTTTTTCCCAACTCTGCCTGCCGCTCTCTCTCTCCCTCTCTCTGGCTCCGGCTCGATGTCTAAATATTGGCTACAAATCAAAATTTGTTTGAGTTTGCCAGTCACATAAATCAACACGGAACGGACATGAATCCTTAACAAAAACCTGAAAAAAAAAACATGCACTGCCACATTTGACAATTTGCAAAAATTATTGTCTAAAATGTGCATTAAAATTGCAGGCCCAGTCGCTCTCTCCCCCTCTCCCTTGCTCTCACTGTGTGTGTGCCTGAGCTCACCATAATTAAGAATTCAATTTAAACTTTTGCAACTTTCGGCTACGGCATCAGGTGGCTCAACGTTGTGGCTTTTTGTGGAGCTGCTGCTTTTTTTTTTGGTAGGGGGTTTGGTTCTGTGGTCGTGTAAAGTCAAAAAGCCGCAACATCATTACACCAAACACACACACACACATGCAACAGCACTCTGCTTGCAACTGGCGTGGCACAAAAGTTGCCACTTGCCATACACAAAAAAGAGAAGCAGCTTAAGTTGAGCCACCTGGCGTATGAGCAACAAAATGCATTCATGCCCCCCCCCCCCACAAGACACTTGCTGAACCATTTTATGCACTTAATTAGCATAAGCCTAAAGTGTTGATGGCATTAAGGCAGAAATAATTTTTCGAAAAATATCAGAAAATTATTTAAATGCAGGAATATGCAGATATGGCAGCTTATTTAACACTTATTTGAGTGAGATTTGGATATGACTTGACTTGATGACTTGCTTGATGCTGGCTGTAGTGAGCAAATTGTGTGTGAGTATGGTTGAGCGCGTCTAGTTTTAGTGGCTATGCAGATTTCTGTACTCTAACACTTTGCTCGCCGTTTTTGATTTACAACATTTCGTGCCTCTTCTTGCTTTGTAACGTATCTGTCAGTTTACTTAAGGGGCAAAGCATAGAAAAGCAAGCTAACTTTGTCTGTGCCGAAGTTTTTAAAACCCACGCTTAAATATTTTCAAAAAAAGTACTCTTTTTCCCATTTTCCGACCCATCGTTCATATGGTAGCTATATGATATAGTCATCCGATTTGGCCAAAAACTTGTCAAATTATGTGAAAGCATGTAAAACAAACAAATACAAAATTTCAGCAGGCTACCATTAAAAACAAAAAAGTTTTTCTAACTAAGACTGTTTTTCAGACCTATCTTTTGTATGGCAGCTATACCATATAGTTGTCCGATTTTAATTAAACTTGGTAGAATTATTAAAAAGCATAGACAACCTACGATTACAAAGTTTGGAAACGTTTCCATGGAAAAGAAAAAAGTTTTTCATACTAAAACTAGTTTTTCGACCGATTGTTCCTATGGGAGCTTTGAGATATGGCCATCCGATCCAGTCGGTTGCTTAATATTAGTAGTGTGCGTGCAAAAAAAAGACTCTGTGCAAAATTTCAGCTCGAATCGACTCAGCTCGTCACCCTGATCAAGAATATATATGGTTTATGGGGTCGGAAATGAATATATCTATGCGTTGCAAACTTCTGGGCAAAATTATAAGGGTATAAGAACTAAAAATATTTTCAAAGGTGGGAAACCAACCTTCTCTTGGCCATACATTGTTTTCGGCAGCTCAGCTGTTTTCGTGTCACTTGTTACTGTCAAACATGTTCGGATTGGTCTTTAATTGAACCATGATTGGACCTAAATACGAACCACGCTTGCAAATTATTAATTTTGATTATAAAACAAATTCATGCCACTTTTTTATCAGAAAATTGTGTTCAGTGACCTAGCTCATTTATGCAAAATTGCTGTACTTGGTATAAAGAGCAGCCAGAAGCCTTAAATATGAGTATTTAAATCAGACCAAGAACTCGAAAAAGACTTAAAAGTTATCAAAAAAAATTAAAATCGAGGAAAGTTAGTTTCGGCTCTGCCGAAGTTTGTATACCCTTGCAGCACGTTTTTCTAGCTTTTTTGAAGGAGATTTCCTTTGAAAACAAACAAGTTTTTCTCACCAGGACTACTTTTCTGACTCTACTTTTGTATGACAGCTATGCAATATAGATGTCCGATTTCGGCCAAACTTAGTAAAATCATGGAAAAGCATAGCAAACTAAGAAATACAAAGTTTGAACTCGTTTTCTTTAACAACCAAAAAGTTTTTCTCACTAGAACTAGTTTTTCGAACGATCGTTCCTATGGCAGCTATATTTTATACTCATCCGATTTTGACAAAACTTTGAAGAAATGTGTGAAAGCTTATAAAATAAATATATGTCAATTTTCAAGAGGTTTACGTGGAAAACAAAAAAGTTTTTCTTACAAAGACTATTTTTCTAACCTTACTTTTGTATGGCAGCTATACTATATAGATGTCCGACTTCGACCAAACTTGGCTGAATCATGAAACAGCATAGAAAACTAGTAAATACGGAGTTTGGAGTCGTTTGCATTAAAAACAAAAAAGTTTTTCTCACTAGAACTAGTTTGCCGACCGATCGTTCCTATGGCAGCTATATGTTATAGTCATTCGATCCGGCCGGTTTCAACAAATGTTTAGCTTATTTGTATAATATACTTTATGTGGTCGGAAATGCTGCCTTCTATGCGTTATAAACATCTGCAAGGGTAAACAAAAAGGTTTGACTATTTACACCCCCTACTTACTATAATACTTGGAAGATCATTTACATAAGTTCTTTTCAAGCCCTTTTGATGATTAAAACGTAAGCTTAAATTAAAGTCTGCCCTGGCCGTCTTCAAAATACCTGTTACTCAGGGCAATTAGTGTTTAATAACCTCATGTGGCTCAGATAAGTATGCAACGTTTTTTTAACTCTGCCATTTATTATCCGATCTTTATGAAAACTTGTGGGATTTGAGATATTGGCCACATACACTGCACTGCAAAATCTAAGCTTGATATCTTAAAAAATGTAGGATATATTCAACTTTACATTTAACAACTTTTAAAATTTGGTGGCTCTAGCTCTTCTACAGACAGACATGGTTATATCAACTCGACTATTGTTGCTGATCAAGAATATATAGAAGAATTCATGGGGTCGGAGATGCTTCCTTCTGGCTGTTACATACATTTGCACGACTTTAGTATACCCTATTTACTCGTCGAGTAACGGGTATAATGAGAAGAAGAATCTGTTGCAAGAGATTTTTCAAGCAGACTCGCTGCTAGGTTATCATTTTCTCACCACAAACTATGACTATGACCATTAAAATCACATCCAGGACTCGAAAATAACTCAAAAGTAAACAGAAATTTGATAAAATGCTATATAGAAAAGGCAGATTGTGGTGGTGGAGAAGCGACAGGGGAGGGAAAAGTCTTGAGAAAACCTACAACATAAACTTTTCATTTTTATTTTGACTTTTCCTTGTGTGTCTGGGACTCGAACTCACACAACTCACCTACCTTGTTTTGGGGTATTTAAACACAAATGCCGGCAGCTTAGCCCATACGACTATCAAGCACTCGCGTGGACTTGTCCGAAATCACAGTGATTAAGGCAAACGACAAGCGACGATGAACGAAAGGGATCAACAAAACATTGTATAAAATCAAGTTATCAATAAAAAGTTAGATATTATTCAAAAACCAAACAAAAATTACATAAGATTCGGTCCTGATAAAGTTATCTGGCAAGCTTCAACTTGTTAAATCACCTATATTAAAGCCACTTCCGCGCATTTGACGTGCAATCCAGGATCTCAGAAATGCCACGTTCGCATAGGCCGCTGGAAAACCTCTCTTGGCACACTGGATGCCCCACGACACAATGCCGGACAAATAATAACGATTTGTCTCACCCGGCATCGAGCAAAAGAGCGGCGATCCGCCATCTCCTTTGCAGGTGTCCTTGCCCTCCACGCCACCGGCGCAGAGGAAACTTTTGTCTAGCTGATAGCGCCTGCCCAGAATGGTGCGTCTTAAGAGCCGCTGGCACAGGTTATGCTCCACCACGGGCAACTCAACGCGCTTGGGCAGGTGTTCCGTCGTTGGTGCCCCAGTAGTGTTTTCGCGTTCCCAGCCCGTGGCAAAACACTGAGCCTTCAGCAGATCCTCTTGATATTGCGGCGTGTCTGTGGGCGGCAGGCAGATGGGTTGTATGTGTGGGGCCAGCTGGAAGGGCGTCTGCAGCACCAACAGAGCAATGTCGTTGCGGAAGTTGAGCTTATTGAAGTTCTCATGCGGATGCAGACTCTCCAGACGTCGCGTCTGATAGGCGAGTGGTTCATGCTGGCTATTCAAGTCCCATTCGCCGGCACGCGCCAACAACGAATCCGTACTATAGTTGGCCACATTGTGTGCCGTGGTTAGCACCAATTGAGGATGTATAAGTGTGCCGCCGCACACATAGTTGCCCTCCATATCCAACAGGGCAATCATCCAGGGATATTGAGCGAAAAGCGATTCATTGTCATGATAGCCAACCAGATCGAAGTAGAGTCCCTTGGGATGGCTGACACCGCAGTTTTCATAACTAAAGCGACTTGCATTCACCAGCAAAGGACTCTGGCTGGGCTGGATCTGCATCGAATGAAGAGTAGGAATGAGAATTCTGCGGTTTTCATTTGGGCTGCTCCATTTATTTAATATCAAGAATTAACTTCACCTTTTCTTCCAGCGGGCAGCAGGTCTCCAAATACTCGCAGCCAAAGTTGTGGCCCTCATCTTTGCGTGGCGTAACAATATGTCGGCCATCCTCATTGATCACCCCAGAGCTGCAAAGATAACGCGGTACGCATAAACGCTGCGGTCCACAGCTCTTATAATCATTCGCATCGGTGTCAGCCTGGGTTGTGGCTTCGCTGTTAACTGGCCAGGGATGGCCCTGTGCCTCCTCCTGAGCCTTGGTGGCATAATAGCTCTCCAGCTGCACCTTGTCACAGCAAACCAAGCCACCGCCACAGCTTCGATCCAGTATGCGTGTGCCCAGTAGGCCCCTACCTGAATCATCGGTCTCATTGCACAGTTGCTCGGTGATGCATAATTCATGGCTGCGGCAATTGCGCAGAGCGCTACAGCCGGCCAGGAGAGCGAGCAGACAGAGTGTTGGCAAGAGCATTGTCTGATGGGAAACTCCCATTAAATTAGTGCTTAAATTTGTACAGATAACTTAATTATACATACCCATATAAATACTATATTTCTCGTGCTGCCTGAGCCTGAATTACACTCACAGTTCTACTTCAAGCGCTATTCCAAATCCAAGCTGTGCTCTCAAGGCAGTCTCAGTTACAACTGAATACTCGAACAGCTTTTCGGCTCGACAATTTTATAAAACTCAACTAGAAACCGGCTCAACTCGGCTCGTCTCACGGTGCATTCTATTTTTATATTCATTTGTTTACTTTCCGTGAGACTCATTTTTCAGTTATCAAAACTCTCGGCTGAGCCTCAATCCGGTTCTAGCTATAAAACTTTAAAAATCTCACTCAAACGTTTCAGTTGAAATAGTTGGCTAAACGCTGCAAGTTTGTTTTTCCAAGTGAATTATTCCATTTCTTTGGCAATAATTTATAAGATATTTGAAGTAAGACTTGGTTGCTGGCACGAAATGCTTATTAATTATATGCGGTTTTCATAAAGAAAATATATATATATATAAACAATAATCACAAATATAAGTCAAAGCTTTGGGGGAAATCCACAACAATCATGTCGCACAGTGGATCTGAAAAGTGACAAATCGAAATGCAAATGTGTGTTGAATCTTAAGACCTAAAACTGTGCTAAGGAACTAATGGAAGGTTGAAAAAACCTAGAAAAAACGGAATTCTGACTTAGGTTTTACCTTAAAACGTAGTACGTGTGGGTAACTAAAGTAACCAGTTGGAAAGTTATCAGCTAAGTAGATTTGCACATAAAAGTGACCATCATTTTAATGAATTTTGCATTTAAAGCAGTGGTGGGCAAGCACTTACTAACAGTATTTTCAATGCTACAAGAGTTATTTTATGTTAATTGTTAATTGGCGTCTTCGCGCACAAGCAGACAGAAGTAGACCTAAAACTGTACCAATGGAAAGTTGAAAAAACCTAGAAAAAACGGAATTCTGACATATGTTTTACCTTAAAACGTAGTAAGTGTGGGTAACTAATTTAACCAGTTGGAAAGTTATCAGCTAAGTAGATTTGCACATAAAAGTGACCATCATTTTAATGAATTTTGCATTTAAAGCAGTGGTGGGCAAGCACTTACTAACAGTATTTTCAATGCTACAAGAGTTATTTTATGTTAATTGTTAATTGGCGTCTTCGCGCACAAGCAGACAGAAGTAGACCTAAAACTGTACCAATGGAAAGTTGAAAAAACCTAGAAAAAACGGAATTCTGACATATGTTTTACCTTAAAACGTAGTAAGTGTGGGTAACTAATTTAACCAGTTGGAAAGTTATCAGCTAAGTAGATTTGCACATAAAAGTGACCATCATTTTAATGAATTTTGCATTTAAAGCAGTGGTGGGCAAGCACTTACTAACAGTATTTTCAATGCTACAAGAGTTATTTTATGTTAATTGGCGTCTTCGCGCACAAGCAGACAGAAGTAGACCTAAAACTGTACCAATGGAAAGTTGAAAAAACCTAGAAAAAATGGAATTCTGACATATGTTTTACCTTAAAACGTAGTAAGTGTGGGTAACTAAAGTAACCAGTTGGAAAAGTTATCAGCTAAGTAGATTTATCCATAAAAGTGACCATCATTTTAATGAATTTTGCATTTAAAGCAGTGGTGGGCAAGCACTTACTAACAGTATTTTCAATGCTACAAGAGTTATTTTATGTTAATTGGCGTCTTCGCGCACAAGCAGACAGAAGTAGACCTAAAACTGTACCAATGGAAAGTTGAAAAAACCTAGGAAAAAATGGAATTCTGACATATAGTTTTACCTTAAAACGTAGCTAAGTGTGGGTAAACTAATAGTAACCAGTCGGAAAAGTTATCAGCTAAGTAGATTTATCCCTAAAAGTGACCATAATTTTAATGAATTTTGCATTTAAAGCAGTGGTGGGCAAGCACTTATTAGCAGTATTGTCAATGCTACAAGAGTTATTTTATGTTAATTGTTAATTATGGTTAATTGGCGCCTTTGCGCACAAGCAGACAGAACAACAAGTGCAAATGCTATGCTTCATAGCGACTTAAAGCCGCAAACTTACACACTTACTGCATGATCGGACCTATAAAGCAACCAGTAGTTCTGCCAGGTCTAGCAATGCTGATGCATCGCAGAGTGCTGAAAACCGTCATTAACGACTTGGTAAGGCATCACAGCGGTGAAGACTTAGGCTGGACTTACATGGTGTCTCCTTTAGACACTGGCAATGCGAAAGAAGTCTTAGTCTGACTGCTTTCATTTAGTAAGGATTTACTCACTTTTTTCATTCACTCAAATATGAAAAAGTTCCATCCCAAAACATTAGAATGGAATAGAATATATGTTTCTTGTTGAAACTTCTTTCAAACTTGTCTCAAAAAGGGTACACATAAGCATTTTAAGCCACATTAAGCTTTCATAACTATAAATCTTGAAGTAAAGGACGATAACCAAAAACAGATTCGTATACAGCAAACAAATATCATCGAGAATCACCAACAACTGTTCATTTTACTTAAAAAAAGCCTTTAATACAGACAGCATGAAGAAAGCCAACAAAATTATAACAAAATAAAGAGGAAAAATCAACTGAAAACCAAAAACAAAACCGAAAGAACATGTAATGAGTTGTCAAATGAAATAACCGCCTACTGCGCCACTTGCTGAACTGAAAATTTTACGACTTTTCCTTCGGAAAGCAATTATAAACAAAGAATTAAGAAAGAAGTATACAATTTGGAGTGGATGACATCCAGTATAAAACTAACATACCACGATTCAGAGTTATAGATGTATATTCATAAATGATAAGTAGAATTCACAGCAGCTCTACTTTTAGTAGTGAATTTTGCAGGGCTGAAGTCAGGCCTGAGCAATAGGATTAACCGAATTTAGGCGTCAATTTAGGCATATTTCAGTACTTCCCTTGAGTTTAGTACTGAGATCATGCCTGAAAGTTATGCCAAAGTAGGACATATCGTCTGTGTTGAAATCATGGCTAATACTCCCAAAGAGATGCCATGAATTCGCACCAGCCTTTCCATTTCAGCACTGATGCAGCTATGATTTAGTGCTGAGCCGAATTGAAGGGGTTATAACTGCACAGAGAAAAAAAGGATATTAAAAAATATCCATTGGATGATTTCCGGTATCCATTAGGACGGGATATGTCTTAAATATACTTTAAATCAGCTTAAAATCATCCAAAGGATATGAAAAATGTTGATAATTTGGAGGATTTTGCAGCTCCGCTGGATACTAAAGACATATCCAGTCCAAATGGATCTTTTTTGGGTCTTTTATCTTAGTATTTTGCGAGAGTCTAGTACAGACTAAATTGTGTTATGTTTTATGATGTTTGATTCGAAAGGTAAACGAATTCAAAAGCTAAGCGACTTTTTGGCAACTAAGCCATGCTAAGGTTTACAGGAGAAGAACCTTCTGAGTCTGCGAACCTTCTGAATCATAATGAACTTAGGCCATAGATCAATCAGAATGTTGGGTTTCTACTTAAGTGGGCCTTTCCAAGGATTAAACCAAACTGTTCAACCGAAAACCATGAACCCATTCTATTGGTTGAAAGTCCTGGCCATATTTTGTTAAAATTAAGTTAAATTTGTTCAAAAATCTTTCAGATGTCCTCTTTACCTCTGCGCTGGCCGCTGCTTTTGGCTTTCTCCGCCTACTTTTTCAGTCTGAACGCAGCCCAGGATACCTGCAACGCAGATGAACTGTGTGTGACTTTGCAGCGTTGCAATGAGACCGATGACTCGGGTAGGGGTAAAGGAATTGGACCACGTTTGTCACGTCCCTGTGGTAACAGCAAGGCTAACGTCTGTTGCGACCGTGAGCAATTGGAGAGCTATGATGCCACCATGGCGGATGAAGCAAACAAGTTGAGGGCGGGACAAGTTATGTTCAGTTTGAGTGAAGATGAAGAGGAGGACAATGAAAGCTGTGGCCTCCACATGGAATGTGTGCAAAGGAAATTGTGCCGGGATAATGTCATTACCGAGGATGGTAGATTTATTATTAATCCGCGTATAGGAAATAGCCTCTGTAGTCGTGCCTTGTATCGTTGTTGTGCCGTGGATCAGAAGGTAAGCGCCAAGTCCAAGTCGAAGAAAGAACGATGCTAAAATATGTATTTCGTCCTTTAGGTGAAGGCCAGTCAGTCACCCTATTTGGCCAAGTTGAAGGACTTCAAGTATGAGGGCTGTGGCTGGAGCAATCCCATGGGACTGATACCCGATCAGGACAACTATGAATATGCCACAGATGTCTCACTGTTCGGAGAGTTCCCCTGGATGATGGCCATTTTCACGGGACGTAACCAGTATCTGTGTGGCGGCACTCTGATTCATCCCCAATTGGTTTTGACCAGCACTCACAACATTGCCAATCAAACGGTGGACACCATGCTGGCTCGAGCGGGCGAATGGGACTTGAACAGTCTGAATGAACCGCACGAGCATCAGGTGCGTCGCATACGTCAGATAATCCTACACGAGGAATTCGATCCGGAGGCTTATTTCAATGACATAGCCTTATTGGTGCTGGAAGAGCCCTTCGAGCTGGCTCCGCATATACAACCACTGTGCCTGCCTGAGCCAGAGACGCCGCAGGTGTTGCAACAGTTTCATAAGGGCCTGTGCTTTGCCACAGGCTGGGGAGACAAGCCGAATGGCAAACCGACTAGCAAAAGAGTGGATCGTCTACTGAAACGTATTGATCTGCCGGTGGTGGGCAAAGCTGAGTGCCAGGGCTTGTTGAGATTAACACGCCTCGGACGTCGTTTTCGTTTACGTCCCAGCTTTATATGTGCTGGCGGTCAGCAGGGCAAGGACACCTGCAAAGGTGATGGCGGATCACCGCTCTTCTGTTCGCTGCCGGGACAAAAGGATCGCTATCAAATGGCTGGCATTGTGTCCTGGGGCATTGAGTGTGCCCAAGAGGAAGTACCGGCGGTGTATGCCAATGTGGCGTATCTGAGGCCTTGGATTGATGAAAAGATCAAGGAGTTAAATTTCACACTAGATGGGCCATAAAGTTTACAGTGTATTTGGTTTCTTGCTGGAATAAAGCTAACAGTTGGGGTAGAATTCGTATTGCATAATATCAAATGACATTGCAATATGGCTAAGCTATTGCGAGGTGAATTGTTTATCCGCTTTCCAACTTCATCGCATTCATTCTGATGCTCATTCTTAAACTATGTGCATATTAATGCATAATAAATTATTATTCTATTATATAAGATTCTCTGCACGTATCACATTTTATCCAGTTTAGAATTAGTTTATTTGAATTCATAAAGCCTGATTTTTTTAGCTACTTTCTTTTTGGCTGCTCAGCTGTTTTCATGTCACTTGCTACTGTCAAACATGTTCAGTTTGGTCTTTAATTTAAGCCTGAATTGCATATTATTGAATTTTGTTAACAAAAAATTAATGCCACTTTTTTATCATAAAATTGTGTTCAGCCAAGAAGCACTTTTCTGGTTGAATGGAACAAAATTGCTGTATTTGGAGTGAAGAGCCAGAACTGCCAAAGCCTAGCGAAACATGCACGGTTTGATGTGGATTATGCGCCGGTGGCCTCATTGGACCTTCTCCTTTCTCAAGATGACGAAGTCAGCAACGTTACTTTGAGAACAAACTCTATTTGTGCCCCATATGGCAGAGCTGGCCCAAAGAATGGTCCATTAAGAGGCGCATTCGGTGAACAGTTTCATTTCACGTTTGGGACTGGTCAATTGGCCGACTTAATCGTGCGATCTAACGCCTATTTTTTGTGGGGCTATGTTAAGGCTCTCATATCTATAGTGAGCAGCCCGCCACAGTTGACGCACTGGAAGTCAATATTGAAGAATTTATTCGTAACATGCCGGTTGATAAGTTGGAGAGAGTATGCCAAAGTTGGACTCAGCGTCTGAACAGTTTGAAGTTGAACATTGATCGTTCTATCGACTCAAGTTAAGATTTCAAACATTTTTCGAAATTGTATGTCTCTTTTATACCCTTGCAGAGGCTATTATTGAATTGTCCGGTTGTTTGTAACGCATAATACGACGCATCTCGGATCACATAAAGTGTATATATATGCTTGATCAGCACGACAAACTGAGTTGACTTAGCCATGTCCGTCTGTTTCTATGCTATGTCCTCCGTCAGTTTGAAAGCTATCTAGACCAAACTTTGCTCGAAGTCTTCTAGTACAACTACGCTGCACATTTGTCGAAACAGGCCGGATCGAATGACCATAGCATATAGCTGACATAGCAACGACAGGTCGAAAAACTAGTTTTAGTAAGACAAACTTTTTTGTTTTCAATGGAAACGCCTCCAAAATTTGTATTTCTTACTTCGATATGCTTTCCCATAGTTCCACTAAGTTTGGATGAAATCGGACATCTATATAGTATAGTTGTCATAGAAAAGTATGGTCCGAAAAGCAGTCTTTGTGAAAAAAACTTATTTGTTTCCAATAGAAACGCCTTCAATCCTTGTATTTATTAGTTTACTATGCTTTCCCATGATTCCTCTAAGTTTGGTTAAAGTCTGGCATCTATATAGTATAGCTGTCATAGAAAAGTAAGGTCCGAAAAGCAGTCTAAGTGAGAAAAACTTTTTTGTTTCCAATAGAAACGCCTTCAATCCTTGTATTTATTAGTTTACTATGCTTTCCCATGATTCCTCTAAGTTTGGTTAAAGTCTGGCATCTATATAGTATAGCTGTCATAGAAAAGTATGGTCTGAAAAGTAGTCTTAGTGAAAAAAACTTTTTTATTTTTAATTGAAACGCCTTCAAACTTTGTATTTCTTAGTTAACTATGCTTTTCCATGATTCCACCAAGTTTGGTCGAAATCGGACATCTATATAGTATAGCTGTCATAGAAGAGTAGAGTCTGAAAAGTAGTCTTAGTTAGAAAAACTTTTTTGTTTTCAATGGAAATGTCTTTAAAATTGGCTTTCATTCATTTTATGTACTTTCACATAATTCTACACAGTTTTTTCAAAATCGGCTGAATATAACATATAGCTGCAGTAGGACTGATCAGTCGGAAAAGAAGTTCTATTAGAACCAACTTTTTTGTTTTAAATGAAATCGAGTCCAAATTTCTTACATGTTCGTTTGTGAGGCTTTTGCCTGATTCTAGTAAGCTTGGTCAAAATCGGACAACTATTTGGTATAGCTGCCATAGAGAAGATAGGTTTTAAAAGTAGTCTTAGTGAGGAAAACTTTTTTGTTTTCAATGGCAGCATCCTAAATTTTTGCATTTATTCTGTCAATGTAGTCCCACACAATTCTACAAAGTTTTGTCCAAATCGGATGACCATAGCATATGGCTGTCATAGGAACAATGGGTGGAAAAACTAGTTTTAGTGAGAAAAACTTTTTTATTTTCAATGGAAACGTCTTCAAACTTCACGTTTATTAGTTTGCTATGCTTTGTCATGATTATACAAAGTCTGGTCAAAATCGGACAACTATTTGGTATAGCTGCCATAGAAAATATGGGTTTTAAAAGTAGTCTTAGTAGGGAAAACTTTTTTGTTTACAATGGTAGCGCTTTCAATTTTTGCACTTACTTATTTAAGATACTTTCATACAATTATACAAAGTTTTGTCAAAATCGGTTGACCATAGCATATAGCTGCCATAGGAAGAAACTGTCGAAAAACTTGTTTTAGTGAGAAAACCTTTCGTTATTTTCAATTTTTGGCTACTTTAAAGCCAACATGCTCAATTTTATCATATAAATAGCTGCCATACCGCCAACTGATCCTAGTTTGACTAACTATAATTCCTCGATTGAACTTTTTTAATTGATACTCATTAAACACCTTTGCAAGGGTATTTAAACTTCGACTAACTTTCCTTGTAGACCCTCAATGAGCTCAGCTTTACCTGCCAGCCAGATCTTATCATAAATGTCTAAAGTCTCACTCAAACGTTTCAGTTGGTTTTGAGCGCTCCGAGCATCAAGTTTGTCTAGAAGTAAATACGCAAAAGCAAGTTGAATGTGTATAGAATTAACAAAACAGTGGCAGAAGCCGTAGATTTAGTTGTTGATTGATTAGTATAATTGAACGAGTGGCTAAGTGTGAAGCATAAACAGCGACTAATTATGATGCCATGCAATGCAATGCAGTGAGAAGACGAGACTAGCAAGGCAAAGAGAGATGCCAAAATGATCTAATTTATGGCTAAAAACAAAAGTCGGCACAGTGGGTGTTGAGAGTATTTATACAGTTTATATGTTGCTTGAATGATTATTGAAGATAGAGAGCCAGTTTGCTGATAACCTGCGCCCCCCAGCTGGCCTAGAATATATACTTGCATCTCCATCTCTCTCACACGTTGTTACTCTTATAGTTCAGATGGCCCAACTTGTACCTCTCGCTTGGCTGGCCTTTTTCACTTGCCTGCCACATCTCGTCGCAGCGCAGGACGCCTGTCGCCAGGATGAACTTTGTGTCACGGTGCAGCGTTGCAATGAATCCGATGACTCGGGTAAGGGCAAAGGCATTGGCCCACGTATAGCCCGATATTGTAACAATGGCATGAACCACATGTGCTGCGAACGTGCCCAACTGGAAAGCTGGGATGCCATGTTAAAGGCTGAAGCTGGAGCGAGCACCTTAAGGGCAGGTAAAAGTGAGTTCGACTTGATGGACATCCTCAGGGAGGAGGAGGAGGAGGAGGGCTATGAAAGTTGTGGCCTCAATATGGAGTGTGTGCCCCGGATATTGTGTAGAGACAACATTATCAACGATGACGGACGCCATATAATCAATCCTCGCATAGGCGATATGGAGTGTAGTCGGGCCTTGGATCGTTGCTGTGCCGTGGAACAGAAGGTAAGCTAAGCCGGAGTGGAAAATATCAATCAACTCAACTCTCTCTCTCTCTGTTGCCACTAGCAAAATGTCAGTCGCAGCTCGTACGAGAGCAAGTTGAAGGACTTCAAGTATGAGGGCTGTGGCTGGAGCAATCCCATGGGACTGATACCCGATCAGGACAACTATGAATATGCCTCAGATGTGACGCTGTTTGGGGAATTCCCCTGGATGATGGCCATTTTCACGGGACGTAACCAGTATCTGTGTGGCGGCACTCTGATTCACCCCCAATTGGTTTTGACCAGCACTCACAACATTGCCAATCAAACGGTGGACACCATGCTGGCTCGAGCGGGCGAATGGGACTTGAACAGTCTGAATGAACCGCACAAGCATCAGGTGCGTCGCATACGTCAGATAATCCTACACGAGGAATTCGATCCGGAGGCTTATTTCAATGACATAGCCTTATTGGTGCTGGAAGAGCCGCTTGAGCTGGGTCCACATATACAACCACTGTGCCTGCCTGAGCCAGAGACGCCGCAGGTGTTGCAACAGTTTCATAAGGGCCGTTGCGTGGCCACAGGCTGGGGAGACAAGCCGAATAGCGATCCGAACAGGCGTAAAGTGGATCGTCTTCTGAAACGTATTGATCTGCCGGTGGTGGGCAAAGCTGAGTGCCAGGGCATGTTGAGATTAACACGCCTAGGACGTCGTTTTCGTTTACGTCCCAGCTTTATTTGTGCTGGCGGTCAGCAGGGCAAGGACACCTGCAAAGGAGATGGCGGATCTCCGCTATTCTGTTCGCTGCCTGGACAAAAGGATCGCTATCAAATGGCTGGCATTGTGTCCTGGGGCATTGAGTGTGCCCAAGAGGAAGTACCGGCGGTGTATGCCAATGTGGCATATCTGAGGCCTTGGATTGATGAAAAGATCAAGGCCTTGAATATGACTTTGGATGCGGCGAAAGTTTAATGTTTTGCCAAACAAGAATAAATAATTTAATTTGAATTGTTGACATGCTGGATTATTGGTTACCTACTTCTTGAATCTTTGATGGGAGTGCACTAGGAAGGAGGCCGGTAGATCGTGCACCCGTTTCAGTAGGATCCACCCTGATGAGAGATCAGCATTCAATGCCTACCAACAGTCAGTAACTCAGCCGTCTCTTTATGCCTGCGGTGGCATAACTGTTTGGGAATTCCAAAGCACTTTGAGAAAAAATACTCAAAATCAGGCTTGGATCAAAAATGTTCGATAAGATTGTAAATTCTTGATCCAAGAGTCGAATTCTTGAACCCAGTATGCATTTTTAAGCCCGTTTTTCTTAATCCAAGAGCTTCAATGCTAGAACTAAGTATGAAACAATCTGAAATCCGGTAAAAACATATTATGAATCAAGTGCTAAACGTACTTAAGTTCAAGATAGCTCATTGATATGCATTGTCAAAACCCAAGAATGTGGGTTCTAGTAGCAAGAGCTCTTCAGTTACTAAAGTAAGATTATTCACTCTTGGATTCAGACCCGATTATATTTTGTTACTTTTTTGTCTCTGTCAAACAGTCTCTGCCTGTCAAATATCAGTCCAACAGACGTCTCTCAATGTCAGCAATGCCATAACTGCTTGGGAATTTCAAGGCAAACGTATAAAAAACGAAATTGTGAGAGCAATTTCAGTGCTATTCTCTTAAATCTGCTTGAAGTACTCTCTCATTTGAAATTCTAGAGAAACGTCCATCTCTCAATCTTAGCCAGGAGAGCTTTTAATACACTGTACCGTAGGTACCGGTACGTAGGTACAGGTACGTATATATATTCTTGATCAGCATCAACAGCCGAGTCGATATAGCCATGTCCGTCTGTCAGTCTGTCCGTATGAGCGCACAGATCTCAGAGATGGTAAGAGATACAGGTTTGACATGTATGGGGCATATGCTTCTTATGTCTGCAGGCAGATAAAGTTTATTTTCAATTTCGGACACGCCCCCTACTGCCCCCGTAATTTAGAAAAAACGTCATATCTCCCACAGTTTTAAAGATAAATGGTTCGTACCTTCTAGACATATTTAGTTATCAAAATTATTCATGGATCCGCCAATGGAATGATGAGGCTGGGATGAACGGTTGTCGAGTTATGATCAAAAGACTATTCGCTGCTGCTTTCAGCTGCTACTGCAACATCAAAATTTATACTGAGCGTATAATTTCGTTGGAACAGAGTATGTTATAGTCGTTCTTTCTTGTTCTCATATAATATGACCAATAGGGTATGTAAGATGCATGGTAGGAATTCTTTTCTAACCGATATTCTCAGTTTTCGAAGGGTATTCCTTTTTGAAACTTAAAAAGAAACCTGTTAATTTGATTTATGACATTCTTCTAAGGATTTTAGAGATATTCAAATGGACTTAGACTTGAATTCCAATGCATTAGATGCAGGTACCTGGCGCTTATCTTACCTCTTTGCTTGTCTTTGCTTGAAAAAATCGTAAAATTGTAAGCGATAGTTTATTTTAAACTTAAGAAATGATAACTTAAGTTAATATCAAGGAGAGTCTAACAAAAGTATATGTGGTCTACCAATCGCGTCTAAGAAAGTTCAATATAGGCATTTTATTCTACTTTAAGTACCGAAAAGCTAGACTTGAGGTATCATTTGTGGCAACAGTCTACAAAGAACACCACTTAACCTTTAAAATAATGAAAAAGCCTTCTATAGAATACCCCACCCAACATTTGAAAGATCATTTCAATAAAAATCACCTTTATTAGTCTTTTCCGACTGCTTTTGATGATGCTAATGCGATTAATTAGGCTGGAAAATGACTCATGATTATGCTCAAAATGTGATTTAGTGAAATACGACTAAAGACAAGAAAGAAAGTCGGTCAAGCCCGACTATAACATACTCTGTACCAAGAAAATTTGTCTTTTGATCATAACTCGAAAGCCGTTCATCCGATCTTCTTCATTTTTTTGGCTGATCGATAAGTTATCCTAATAACTAAATATGTCCAGAAGGAACGAACCATCTATCTTTAAAACTGTGGGAGATATGACGTTTTTTCTAAATTTCGGGGGCGGGAAGGGGCGTGGCCAAAATTGAAAATAAACTTGATCTGCCTGCAGACATAAGAAGCATATGTCCCATAAACGTCAAACCTCTGTCTCTTACCATCTCTAAGATCTGTGCGTTCATACGGACAGACAGACAGACAGACGGACAAACGAACATGGCTATATCGACTCGGCTGTTGATGCTGATCAAGAATATATATACTTTATGGGGTCGGAGATGCTTCCTTCTGCCTGTTACATACTTTTGCACAAACTTATAATACTCTGTGTACCTACGGTACAGAGTATAAAAAGAATCTCAAATGACTCGAAACTGATTGGAAAAAGGGTTAAAAACGACTCTTCAAGAAGAATCGCTGATAGGGAACCATTGTCTTCTGACTAAAGTAACATTTATGATCCGAAAACGAGCGCATTTATGACTATTTTGATCAGCTTTAGGACTCAAAAAAGACTCGAATGTGATAAAAAATTACATAAAACTCATTTGAAATCCATTTCGAACACTTCCCACCCAACATTTGGAAGATCATTTTCATAAAAATCACCTTGATGAGTCTTTTCCGACTCCTTTTGGTGATCCAAAAGAGAAGCCTATCATTTGCGATAAATTGAGACTCGAAAATGACTTATAGATATGCTTAAAATGTGATTTAGTGAAATACGACTAAAAAAGGCATCTCAAATGACTCGAAACTGATTGGAAACTTATCAAAAGAACGGGTCAAAAGCGACTCTTAAAGAAGAATAGGCGGCTAGGGTACCATTTTCACCCGACAAAAGTAAAATATCTGATCAGACTATTTTAATAAGACTCGAGGACTCGAAAAAGACTCGAATGTGATCAAAAGTTTGATAAAATGGGACCTTAGGACGAATGCTTTTGTACTTAAATAGATTTACATAGCCGTGTGGCCAATTCAAACGTCTTATATGTGTTTAAGTTAATGCCAGCTATCGAGGTGCCATCTTTTAGCTCCTGCCCCTCCCCCAACTGATTTATTGCAACTTTTATCGCCGCATTGTGAAACAAAAGAAGGAAAAATAAGAACGGCAACAGCTTATAAATAGTTCAAGTCGTAGCATATTGTAGCAGCAACTCCCCGGCTCCAACTCCTCTCCCCGGCCATGAAATTAAGTGAAAAAGCAGCCATGAAACAACAGCAACAGCAGCAACAAGAACGTTAGCATCAGCTAAGAGAAGGCTGCCAGGGACAGAGAATTGAGTGAATTGGTTCGTGTACCAAAAAAAATTGAGAAATTACACGCTGTGCATAGATGGCAAGGGGAATTGATTTTGGGGGGGGGGGGGGAGGCTGCTTGCTTCTTTCTTTTTTTATATATTTTTGAGGTATTTTTGTATTAATCTGGAGTGCAAATTGTGCTTACTTTAAAGGTGTCAACTGTTTGGCAGTTGTAGAACTGAAGTTCTTATTCTTCCCAACTTGACAGTTAAGATGAGAACTCAATACATAATATATCTAAGTGTATTCTGCTCATTACTCCCTGCCAACTGCCACCTGCCAACATTTATTCCACATGTCTTCCACATTTCATGCTTGATTAGCCTTCATTTCTCGAAATTAGGCAAAAGTCAAATATTTGCCAAATTGATTATCATTTAATTATAATAAAGCATAATGCATAAAGCAACTGCAGGCTGCAGTTGCCAGCGTGTGTGTGTGTGTGTGTGTCTACGCGTGTGTGTGTGTGTGCTTGCAATTATAATGGCCCTGGCCGCAATTGTGTTGCATACTTTGAGGCACATTTTCCTTTCAAATTACACATGATGTACATCGTATCATGGCAGGTTCTAGGGGGGGGAGGGGTAGGACCATTGCTGCTTTGTGGCCTGCCAACGGAAATAGAAACAGCTGCAAATGGCAGTTAGCTCTGTGAGTTGCTGTATTCGCCGCATATGTATGTAGTTGGAAAAAAAAACTTAAAAGAGGAAAACAAGCCACTAATGTTTCACACACACACACACACACACACACACACACACAAAACACGAACAATTGACACAGGGTAATTGCAGTGGAAAATCCGCTAAATGCAACCATAACCATGTTAGTCTAATATCCTACACCAAATGCGGGTAGCTTAGACCAAGTCATGCTGCTTAAGTTTGGATTACAAGGAAAGTTTCTGTACCGAAAGTTCTTTACCCTTGAAAAGTCTTTACCTGCAGCAACCAGTCAACTTAACTTCATTTTTTTCCAAGTTAACTCTTGGCATTAACTCTTTAACGTTGGAAAAGATGAAAAGAAAGTAAAGATATTTCTCTTCTATAAAAAAGAAGTATGCAACTAGAGGAGAATCTTGTTCCAAAACGCATTAGCCAAAAGTATAAATGGAAACGACCAGCTGTTAGAGTCTCAAGCAGGTTTCTGGCAAGGATACTCCTGTCCACAATTTGCCACAATATCCGCTCAGCATTTGATTCCATAGATAAATAAGCACTCATTATACTCTGTACCGTAGGTACACAGAGTATTATAAGTTTGTGCAAAAGTATGTAACAGGCAGAAGGAAGCATCTCCGACCCCATAAAGTATATATATTCTTGATCAGCATCAACAGCCGAGTCGATATAGCCATGTTCGTCTGTCTGTCTGTCTGTCTGTCCGTATGAACGCACAGATCTCAGAGATGGTAAGAGATAGAGGTTTGACATGTATGGGACATATGCTTCTTATGTCTGCAGGCAGATCAAGTTTATTTTCAATTTTGGCCACGCCCCCTCCCGCCCCCGCAATTTAGGAAAAACGTCATATCTCACAGTTTTGAAGATAGATGGCTTGTTTCTTCTGGACATATTTAGTTATTAGGATAACTTATCGATCCGCCAAAGGAATGAAGAAGATCGGATGAACGGTTTTCGAGTTATGATCAAAAGACAAATTTTCTTGGTACTGAGTATGTTATAGTCGGGCTTGACCGACTTTCTTTCTTGTTTTCAAGCTGAGCATTATGGGCATCTCAAACAGATTCAGTGACACCCTTCAGATCATTAAAAGGTTTATTTTTTAAAGACAAAATATGGGAAAGTAAACTTCGGATCGGCCGATGTTTTCTATTCTTTTTCTGTTCTTTTCTCGTGCTTCTGCCCTGAAATGGTAGACTGATTGTACACAGCCGTTGTACATCCAATACTATTATACGGAGTCATCATGGATAAACCTTTCGTCCTCAGAACCATTACAAAAGTTCAACCTACAACCCACACAGTTGCACTTGACATAATGTTATACCTTATGTTTGTAGATCTACTGGGTAGAGAAATCGCCTGTAATGCCGCTCTCAGGCTGAGAGAATGTGGTAGCTGGAAAGATAGTAGCTCTGGTCACTCCACTATACTTCTGCATTTTCAAATATAAAGCTTACCACCATGTATATAGACACCATACCAAGACGTCTGGACGACTGGAACTCAATGTCAAACTGCATATACCGAATACCATCAACTTCTACACTGATGGCTACAAACTGGTTGGACGGGTAGGAGGAGGAGTCTTCAGTCCAGAGCTCGGCATCAGACCATCATTTCGACTTCCTGATCATTGTAATGTTTACCAAGCAGAGGTTGAAGCCATACAGAAGGCTACCAACTCGGGTCGATCTTTTCTAAGCGATCTGTTAACACGGATGTTAACTCTCAGCTCAAATTCGTGCTACTATCTAAATGGTTTAACAGGGACACGACTTCCTCTACGACCATAAAGTAAAAAGGGTTAAATGGTAACACAACAGGCCTTCATTGGCCTAAGTGAAGAAATGTGATTTTTTCCCATTTCAACCATTTCTTCCTAACCTTTTTTATGGGAGCTATACTATATAGACGTCCGACTTCAACCAAGCTTAGTGGAATCTTGCAAAAGCCTAACAAACGAACATGTAAGAGATTTGGAGTCGTTGACAATTAAAAGAAAAAAGTTTTTCTCAGTAGAACTTCTCTTTGGACCGATCGTTCGTACTGCAGCTATATGTTATATTCAGCCGATTTTGACAAAACTTTATAGAATTGTGTGAAAGCATATCAAATAGATAAATGCCAATTTTAAGGACATTTCCATTGAAAACAAAAAAGTTTTTCTCACTAAGACTGCTTTTTAGACTCTACTTTTCTATGACAGCTATACTATATAGATGTCCGATTTCGACCAAATTTGGTTGAATCTTAAGAAAGCATAGCAAACTGAGAAATACAAAGTTTGCAGGCGTCTCCATTGAAAACAAAAAAGTTTTTCTCACTAAGACTTCGTTTCAGTCCCTACTTCTCTATGACAGCTATACGATATAGATGTCCGACTTCGACCAAAGTTGGTGGAATCATGGTTAAGCATAGCAAACTAAGAAATACAAAGTTTGAAGGCGTTTCAATTGAAAACAAAAAAGTTTTTCACACTAAAATTAGTTTTTCGACTCTACTTCTCTATGACAGCTATACTATATAGATGTCCGATTTCGACCAAACTTGGTGGAATCATGGTTAAGCATAGCAAACTCAGAAATAAAAAGTTTGCAGGCGTTTCCATTGAAAACAAAAAAGTTGTTCTCACTAAAACTAGTTTTTGGACTCCACTTTTCTATGACAGCTATTAGATATAGATGTCCGATTTCGACCAAACTTGGTGGAATCATGGTTAAGCAAAGCAAACTCAGAAATACAAAGTTTGAAGGCGTTTCCATTTAAAACAAAAAAGTTTTCTTACTAAGACTTCGTTTCAGTCCCTACTTCTCTATGACAGCTACACTATATAGATGTCCGATTGCGACCAAACTTGGTGGAATCATGGGAAAGCATCGAAAACTAAGAAATACAAAGTTTGAAGGCGTTTCCATTTAAAACAAAAAAGTTTTTCTTACTAAAACTAGTTTTTCGACTGATCATTCAATAAATGTGCAGCGTATATGTATTTTAAGACTTGGTGCAAAGTTTGGTTGAGATAGCTTACAAACTGAGGGAGGAAATAGAATGCTTTCCTCTGTTTTAGATACTTATTGGTCACCGTTTCGGTCACCTTTAGCTGTTACAGTATTCCACACCTCAACGATACAAGTCCTCGGGCATTTGTCACCGAGCATAGAGCACTCACCCCGTCGACTTTCCCACTGCCGTTGGCCCACACTCTCTTCCACTCGCATTGTTGTCGGGCTAATTAACAGAACGAGAATAAATTACGAACATGCATTTGAAAAATGCCAAACCCTGCGGCCAGTGAAAAGTGTCATGGCTGTTGCAGTGGCCGGGTGATGCAGTCACCAGTTCGAAACAATTAAATGCATGCCATCGCTGCGAATACGCAACGCAGTTCAACATTAGGCATGCGCCCCGTGTGCGCCCCCATTGCCGATTCCATTTCGACATGTTGTCAGCGTTTTAGACAATTTGTTATGCAAATTGCTTATTAACTTTATGACCAGCCCAGCCTGTCCACTTGTCGGCTACAAAACATTTTGAATTGTCAATTAGCCCAGGTGCTGGCCGAATCAGGTCGCCGAAATTTTCGGGGAATTATTTAAACAGTTCCACTGGACTCTCTGGACCATTAAATGCATATAGAAAGTGGCGCATCGGCTTCGATTTTAATTTATGTCCCCCGTCCCGGCTACTGTTTCCACCAGGATCCACCTGCTAATGACATTGGCTCGCTTTCGGCCAAATGGCCTTTAGTTTAATTGAAAAATTTCATTTTGTTTTAGCTAAATGGCAGCTGTGTTATTTATGGCGTCTATGCGCTGTGGCCATAGATCTAGTTTGGCGGGTGGGGGAGCTCTCATGATTTGTGTCGTTTCATTTTAATGATGTTTTCTTTTGCCAGCCAGCGGGAAAGCGGGCGAAACTGGCTAATGATAAACCCAATTTTAAATAAATGGCATAAAACTAGACAATTTTAAAATTTATGTGGCATACTTTTCGGGGTTTCATGAGTATTTCACCCTCCAAAATGAGGCAACAACAAAACAAGCTCACCCACTGCCAAGAAAACAAAAGAAGGGAAACTGAAAAACTGGAAAATAAAGCACAGGATGCTAAAGCAACAACTGTGGAAAACAAAAACGACCAGCCACGCCCCCCTTTTTGGAACAAAGAAACAGTGAAGTAGGCAGACCTTTGGGTTCATAAGATTATGTGTTGCCGACTGACGACGACTGACGACGACATTGCGGTTGTTTGTCTTCGACGGCATTACGCTGCCTTAATCTATATGCAAATTGGTGTGTAAGTGTATGAGTGCACACATGCATATCCATGTAAATGCCGCCTGTGGGAGTCATGAGAGTTGAGAATGGAGCTGGAGTCGAGTTAAGCCATACTTTGTTGTGGTAGGTCGGTCTTAGCACACACACACACAAAGGCACACACACGGGCACAGGCCATATAGAAGATATAATTTCGCTGCACAAAATGAAATGGCAAAGCCTTGAAGCAGGCCAAATAATTGAAAAAATTTCAAAACATTTTCGTTCAACATTAGGTAATATTGTGGCATTTTTAGAGAGATTTTCGAGAGATTGATTAGATTTGATGTTCCTTTGGTATTCGCGAATTTCGTGGCATTTCATTTTCCCAGTTTGAAAGGTTTGTGTCCCGGATAAATGTCCCACTTATCAAACAGGGTTGCAACTCGCTTAAAATATAGTTGCCCATATTTTATTAACGATTAAATTTGATATTCAGTTGAAATCTGTTAAGTATGGTAAAAGTATTCTGATTTATACTTAAACTATAAATCAAATTAAAGTCATTTTACCCAAAATTAAGAATATTTCTGCGCCAATCATCTGGGCAAAACTTGACAACCCTGTAGCAACCCGTTTGTTGTTGTCAAATTTCCCATAAAGCGCCAGCAATGCCAACTGAGCCTGCGGTTGGTTTTGCGTAAAATTATTATAAAGTAAATTTTAATAATAAATCAATACAATTCCCACATTAATTTTGCTTATCTAAATAGTTTTTTGCGGTTAACTTTAGCTAAATCTTGATTTGAAACCAAACGAAAGAGATTTCTAGGGCACCCAGAATTGATGTATACATCCAAATTTGATCAAATTGGGCAAAATTGTGCTGAAGCAGATAATATTATTTAAAACGAAAACGCTCTTTCTTACTAAAACTAGTTTTTTTCTATCTATAGTGCCTTTGGCAGCTATCCTATATAGTTGACCGATTTTGACGAAACTTTGTGAAATCATGGAAAAGCTTAGGAAACTAGTGAATACGGAGTTTGGATGCGTTTCCATTGAAAACAAAAAAGTTTTTCTCACTAAAACTAGTTTTTTGACGAATCATTCGTAGGGCAGCTATATGCTATAGTCATACGATTTTGACAAAACTTTGTAGAATTGTGTAAAAGCTTATAAAATAATTATATGCAAATTTTTAAGATTCTTACATTTAAAACAAAAAAGTTTTTCCTACTAAGACTATTTTGCTAACCTTACTTTTCTATGGCAGCTATACTATATAGTTGTCCGATTTCAACAAAAATTTGTGGAATCATAGAAAATCATGTCAAACAAAGAAATACAAAGATTGGAGGCGTTTCCCTGGAAAACAAAAAAGTTTTTCTCACTAAGACTACTTTTCAGACTCTACTTTTCTATGACAGCTATACTATATAGATGTCCGATTTCGACTAAACTTGGTGGAATCGTGGAAAAGCATCGAAAACTAAGAAATGCAAAGTTTGAAGGCGTTTCCATTGAAAACAAAAAAGTTTTTCACACTAAAATTAGTTTTTCGACTCTTCTTCTCTATGACAGCTATACGATATAGATGTCCGATTTCGACCAAACTTGGTGGAATCATGTTTAAGCATAGCAAACTAAGAAATGCAAAGTTTGATGGCGTTTCCATTGAAAACAAAAAAGTTTTTCTTACTAAGACCACTTTTCAGTCCCTACTTTTCTATGACAGCTATACTATATAGATGTCCGATTTCAACAAAAATGTGTTTAATCATGGAAAAGCATAGCAAACAAAGAAAAACAAAGATTGGAGGCGTTTCCCTTAAAAACAAAAAAGTTTTTCTCACTAGAACTAGTTTTTCGACTGATCGTTCCTATGACAGCTATATGATATAGTCAGTCGATCTGGCCGGCTCTGACAAATCTGCAACGTTTAAGTATTTAAAGAGTTCGTGCAAGTTTTGTTGAAGATAGCTTTCAAACTGACGGAGTAGTTGGCATAGATATAACAGGGCAACAGTACGTATGAGTGATGAGATTTCAATACGCCGCGCAGACACTTCATTTAAAATTTGTATTTTTTGTATGCGCTTAAGGGGACTACAATTATGAACTTACAGTCCGCCTCCTTTATATTCTTATTTAGTATAAACTCCAAGTAAAAGTCCAAGATTATCTACAGATTCTTGCCAAAAAGTGTAAAAAAGAGTAGATTGAATAACCAAAAGTGGAAATCCAAGTAGTATAACCTTAAACTCGTCTACCTTATGAAAACACAAAATGAAGAACACAAAATTGAACAGTCTCAACATTCTAGTGTTGCCTTAGCCCAAAAACTTCGTGTCAATATTTTCCACGGGCGTGTCAACTTCTTCAGCCCAAAACAAAGTAATTTTGTATGCATAAATCCCTCAAGTTATTTCAAACACTTGAACTTCCTTCAGTTGACAACTTCTTGAGAGATTTTCCAAGCCTCGATTCTGTTTGCCAGCGTTGACTAATTAAAACTGAAACAGCTGCCAGCTGAAAAACATTTCAAAATGTGCAGCGAGGCGGAAAAATTTTGCCTGGTGGGAGGGGAAAAAATTCTATTGCCAGGCGGCGGCGGCTGCCATAGTTTTTCATTCTTTTTTTGCTGGCATTGTTTGGTTTGGAATTGTGAACTCCGACTGCTGCAATTTTACAGTCGCTGTGCGTAATTTGATAAGCAAATATTTTTCAAATGGCTGCAACGAGCGAACAAACAAAAGGTGCAGAGTTGAAATGTCCGCGGGGCGGCGCAGTGATATGTTTTGCTTTCATTAAACGCATCGCCTGCTAATCAGGTAAACTGACTTGCAGCAGCAGCAACACCTGGTGCTGGGTGCACAAATTTCCCTGGCCCGGGTTGTCGACATTTTTATGGCTTTGCTACCAGCCACTTGGCTGCCCAATTAAAAGTTTTAGCACATTTTCACTTGAAATTAATTGTCGGTAAACGTAATTCATGTCCGAGACACGAATGCTCAAGCGGGGAACAACAACAGCAACAGCAGCAACAGCAGCAGCAGCAGCAGGGAGGATGTGGCAGAAGTTTGGAGCAGGACTTTGTGTGTTTCAAGTGTTTGCCAAATGCAACAGCAGTAACTGGGACAAGCAGCAGTTTTGTGCCACTTTGTTGCAACTGAATTTGTTGCCATCACAATGTCTGTTGCATACTTATGAGCGCTAATGTGGCAATCAGCAATCGTTCTTTGGCCAAAACCTGTCACAGTTCCCCCCCTGCTAATCAACACGGACACACAGCGCACAACACATTTCACACACACTGAGTCTCAACTAATTATGTCAATTGCCTGCTCCCTGCCTGCCTGCCTGCCTGCCTGCCTCTGACACTTGCCAGTAATTGTGATTGCCACACTTAAACTTTTGCACCCAGTGTGCTGCATTATGGCCATGGCTGAGTGCACGTCAAAGAGCTGGGCGCAAAAAAAAAGGAAACAGAAATGGAATGGAGTACTCTCAAGTGGTTTGTTGTCACTAAACTATAATGAGCGGCAGTTGACAGTCTGTGCGAAGGTCAGTACAGTTGCAAATACATTACAATTCTGAGTGGGTCAAGGCTATGGCCATTAACTAGCCCAACTTGCTGACCACAAAAAGAACTCAACTCATACACGTGGGCACAAGACAAACAAGACACAATATGCGAAGACTGGCCAAGTCAACTCACGTACTGCTCGTTATTTATTCAAGTCAATGGAAACACACACACACACACACACACACACAGGCATAAAAGAATTTTCTACTATTTGGCCTAAATGGTGCACTTGTACAAAATGGCCGCAAAAAGCATGCAAGCACAAGAACAACAACAACAACAATAACAACAAGTAAAAATCTGAAAACACACACAAAAACCAACTACAAACATCGAGTCAAATAACAATAACAATTCAATCAAATGTTCTCCTTTCCACGTATATGGAAATCTTCAAATGGAAACAAATAACAACCGACCGTGTGCAGAGAGGGAGGGGGGGCTGAGGGCGGAGGGGCGGTTGGCAAGCTTCAAAAATGTTTTGATTTAAAAACGCAAGCTTTTGTCCAACCTGCTCTCTCTCTCCCTCTCTCTCTCTCTCTCTGCGTTTGCGCAGATTCTAAGTCCTAAAATAACCGTTAGTTATCTGAGAGACAGCAAAGAGTTTTGGGAAGGGGCGGCAATTGTTTACAATTGTCTTGTTTTAAGGGGCAGGCGATGTTTTGTTGGAATAGATAAGAAAATGCAAGGAAATTAGAAAAAAAATTTCAAGAAATATTTCAAAATATTGAAATTTCTTGGTAGACTTTAATAACAATTGAAGAAACTCAAAAATTGCAACAAAAAATCTTGAGTTCCCTTAGTACTAGTTGATTTAGTATACGCTAGACAATATGTAGACATTTTAGAGAGGAAAATTCTTGGTTTAAATCAACACAAAATGTAGGAAGCTACGGTTCGCGGTTTATATGGTAATCACGCTAAAAACGACATAAGCCGTAAGGCAATTGTATTGATTTTGGTTTAGGAAGGGATTATTCAACATATACTTGACTATTCAGGTCTGTATCTAGCATACCGGAATTTTTAATTAGTCTTAATACTTAAAGTATATAGATAGAAAGACAGCTCATGAGCATCAAAGCAATAACAAAGTGTTTCTATTTATTTAAAGTATTTTGACGAATTAATAAGACCCTCAAGTAAAATTCAATTTTGTAGTCTACATACGAATAATGATCCATAGTAATGTTAAGCTCTTATTTTGTGAATCTGTCAAAAAGCTTTGGAGTCGAGGATCTTAAAACAAGAAAGCTAAGGTAACTTCATCTGTGCCAAAGTTTTCATACCCTTGCGAGTGCTCGCTTAAATATTTTCAAAAAATACTCTTTTTCCCATTTTTCGAACCATCGTTCATATGGTAGCTATATGATAGAGTCAACCGATTTGAACAAAAATTTATAGAATTAAACAATTACAAAATAGCAAGATGCTACCATTAAAAACAAAAAAGTTTTTCTAACTAAAACTGTTTTTCAGACCTATCTTTTGTATGGCAGCTATACCATATAGTTGTCCGATTTCGACAAAATTTGGCAGAATCGTGGAGAAGCATAGCAAACTAAGAAATACTAAGTTTGGAGACACTTGCACTTAAAACAAAAAAGTTTTTCTCACTAGAGCTTGTTTTTTGACCGATTGTTCCTAAGGCAGCTATATGTTATAGTCATACGATTTGGCCAAAAATTTTTAGAATTAGGTGAAAGCATGAGAAACAAACAAATACAAAATTTCAGCAGGCTACCATTAAAAACAAAAAAGTTTTTCTAACTAGGACTGTTTTTCAGACCTACCTTTTGTATGGCAGCTATACCAACTAGTTGTCCGATTTTCATCCAACTTGGCAGAATTGTAAAAAAGCAGAGAAAACCTGGGAATGCCAAGTTTGAAGACGTTTCCATGGCAAAGAAAAAAGTTTTTCATACTAAAACTAGTTTTCCGACCGATTGTACCTATGGCAGCTATGAGATATAGTCATCCAATCAGGTCAGTTCCCACATATTAGTAGCGTGCAGCAAAAAGAAGATTCTGTGCAAAATTTCAGCTCGATAGCTTCAAAACTGAGGGAGTAGCTTGCGCAGAAACAGACCTGATCAGGAATATATATAGTTTATGGGGTCGGAAATGAATATTTCTATGCGTTGGAAACTTCTGTGCAAAATTATAATACCCTTTGCAAGGTTATAAATATTTCCAAATATTGAAATTTCTTTGTAGACTTCCTTGTTTTAACAACAATTGAAGAATCTCAAAAACTGCAACAAATAATCTTGCGTTCCCTTACAATTTGTTGTTGAACAGGGTGGTCCATCGAGTGTTTGGAATTTGAACTATGCCTAATTTGACTTTAAAATCGTCAAATGTCATTCGGAAAGTGACTTATATTTGGTAAAAACTTTGACATTTACGAAATGGATCGCTATTCGCTTGAAGAAAGTTGGCAAATATTGAAAACATATTTTCAAAGTGGTAAGTCCTCGACTCGAACTGTGCGAAATTTGAAAAAAAAAACATTCAACCAAAAGAAAATGTTCCGAAAACTCAATTTGTGGATCAATTCGTGAAGCGAGTTCTTGAAACTGGAATGTTGGTGAAAAAACCAACTCGAAAACATTGCTGCGGTGGCTATAAATGTGCGTGAACAACTATCGACCTCAACTCGCCATCGATCTCAATAATTGAACAATTCGGGCACTTCTTTGATGCGAATTTTGTATAAAGAACTTGCGTTCATCCGATCTTCGCCATTTCTTTGGCGGATCGATAAGTTATGCTAATTACTAAATATGTCTAGAAGGAACGAACCATCTATCTTTAAAACTGTGGGCGTTATGACGTTTTGACCAAATTGCAGGGGCGGAAGGAGGCGTGGCAAAAATTGAAATTAAACAAGTATAAGAAGCTTATGTTGCCTACATGTCAAACCTCTAACTCTTACCATCTCTCTGAGAACTGTGCTTACAAAGAAACAGACAGCCGGAGAGAGGAACATGAAGGACATGACTCGGCTCTTGATGCTGCTGAAGAATATATATATTCTTTATAGGGTCGGAGATGCTTCCTTTCTAATTTTTTTAGAATTTTCATTGGCCTGGACATTATTTGCACAGCTGAGAACAGGCCAGAGTCTTATATGGACCAGATTTAGTTGTGAATGTTTTTCTTGCTAATTTTTGACTATAAAAGGAAAAGCAACCAGTTGGCTTTGACCTACCAAGCAGAGAAAACAATATCTAGCAAATAACTAAACGACTTGTGTACATTTATATTTTTGAATACCTTCCAAGAATTACAACAATTTATTTAAGCGTAAGTCCGTAGACAACTATCTACCCTCCATTCCCCTCTATCAACTTAACCCAGTTTGCTATTAGCTATTCTCAGCATGATCGCAGTCAAGAGGAACAGAAACAACCACAAGAACGGTCGCAAAATTGATGTAGCCGTACATCTGGTCGTTATCAATCAGGATCGTCTCTTTCCGGCCGTAATCATGGGCGCAGAGAGTCGTCTACATGCGCTGCGTGCCTTGCACCAAATGCGTTACATCGATCTGAGTTAGGAGGACAAGAAGAAGGAAGCTATCATGCATTAAATGAGAGAAAGATGATGCAAGATTATCGTCAGACTCGAAAGTTTTACACAGAAAAAGTGTTCTTTTGTTGGGTGGGGGATGGGTGAATGGGTGAGTTAAGTGCGACACGTGCGGCGTTTGTTTGCCATTTCGATAGCTCTGCTGGTGCTTATCAAATTGTGGGAGAATAGGGTGGGGCGGCAGCCGTGGAGGGCGTGCAATGCGTGTGCATTTTCACAGCCATTTGAACTTGGCAACATTCGCAAAATGTGCAACATGGCGTAAAGAATTCGTGTTAAGCGCAGCAGTTAGCTTTTCGAAGAGGCAGCAGAAAAAAAACTTTGCAGATATGTAGATGGGGGAAGGGGCGGTTGCACATTGCATCAGTCAAAGTCGGAGAGGAAATTGAATTAGTCTTGGTCCGAATTGTAATACAGATAGACCCACTTTCATGTATTATTTTCACCTTGACTGCACTTTGACAATCATCAGCAGAGGATGGGGCAACGCTTCAAGTCGAACCGAATTTAATTTGCCAAATTGAAATGCCAAAAAAGCACTCACATGGAATGCAGCAAGCAACACGCATCTAATGTGCTTTCAATGTCAACGAAAGTAACTGAAATAGAAATAGAAAACTTTTGCAACTTTGTGGCAAAACTTTCACTTTGAAGGACACGCACACAGAGAGACAGGCTGTCAATCTCAGACACCGCCAAAAACGGAAATCAGACGCCATATCAGGCGGATATCCATCGACAAGGCCGGTCGGGGCGGAAATGAAATGTATGTAAGTGAACATTCAATTCCATTCAATTTAATGGCAAGGACAACCTAACCCAAAACAATGCCAGAGCCATAAAATGCACTCATCTCCCAAATAGACATGTTAGATGTAACATGGACAGAGCACGCCTTCAAGTCAGTGGAGGAAACATGAAATCGATTTCGAATTTGCAGTAAAAATGCAAATGTTGTCAGGCAACAAAAACAAACACGGCCAACGAGGACAAGCAAATTCCCATTTGACTAAGTTTCGTTTGTCAAATGTATCAAAAGTACACACGCAGCATGCGTTGACACAGTTACCAAAACCGACACCGAAACCGAGATACATTTCACATTTCACAATCCATTTGGATACTCCATTGGCATCGGATTCTATGCATTCTGAATAAGCACAGCAGCAGCAGCAAATCCTGGCCACAGACAAAAGAAATAAGCTCATTTCAGGTTTCTTTTTTCCAGCAGTCCAAATATGACAAAGCAAACGAACTGAAAGTTGGTAGCGAAATGGCAAATATGACATGTGAAATGCTGATTTTGTTTGGTTGAAAACAGTATTTTTAAAAATTCAGTTTTTTTGTGTGTGAATTATGAGAAAATTTTAAAGAATTTGGTTACTCACTTTTGCAGCTGTGTACCTAAGCTGCGCGCTTTGTTGTTGTGTACATTTTGTATATGTTGTTTGCTTTTCTTAGTCGTAGGACTTAGGCAGCAGACTGACACTTTCTCATTTGAAGGCCCAATTTCTCAAAAGTTCTGGCCAAATTTGTTGCTTGAGATGACCAGCGGTTAAGTCCAGGGCTGCAAACCGGTTTTGAACCGAACCGGTTCGAACCCGGAATTCCGACTTTCAGATTACGGTGAACCGAACATCGAATCGAACCTCTCAAAGTACTAAAGCTGAACCTTAACCTGTTCCGAACCTATAATTTCGGTTCGGTTCAACAAAAACTAAAGACATGACAAAATTTTACCTACTTCTTCTCTTATTCTGATGGTTCTTAAAGACTGAGTCTTACAATCGGCAGGAAAGATTAGTGCAAGCATCTATAAAAATGTTCAGAATTACCATTAGAATCCCTACACAAATAAGCCTCTGTTTTTTAAGATCCTTTTCTCCAAAGCATATTGAATTATTCACAAAATAAAAGCTTACATTTACTGTGGAAACAATTTAAATCGATGCAATTTCCTTACAGTTTGTTTCGTATATAGGTCGATTAATATATAAACTTGTATTAAGCATGGACTGATATTCGAACCAAAACCGTTGCCCAAAAACCTTGAACCTCAAAATTCTGAACCTGAACCATTTTTAAATTTTGGTTCGAACCCGCGAGCCGGAGCTCCCAAAATATTTTTGGGTTTGCAGCCCTGGTTAAGTCATTTGGTTTTCTCAAGCAACAGTTTCACCGATATCGATAAATTTCTACCGCAACAGTAGTGTGACCATACATTTAGGTATTTTTGTGATGTTATTCAAGCTTGCCCTTGCAAAGGGTTTTATAATTTTGCCCAGAAGTTTGCAACGCTTAGAAATATTCATTTACGACCCCCTAAACTATATATATTCTGGAACAGGGTGACAAGCTGAGCCGATTGAGCTTTGTCAGTCCGTCCGTCTGTCTGTTTCTAAGCAAACTGGTCTCTCAGTTTTAAAGCTATCGATCTGAAATTTTGCACAGAGCCTTCTTTTTGCTGCACACTACTAATATGTCGGAACCGAGCGGATCGGATGACTATATCTCATAGCTCCCATAGGAACAATCGGTCGGAAAACTAGTTTTTGTGAGAAAAACTTTTTTCTTTTCAATGGAAACGTCTCCAATCTTTGTAATTGTTGGTTCTCTATGCTTTTTTATAGTTCTTCCAAGTTTTATTAAAATCGTAGAACTATATGGTATAGCTGCCATACAGTAGATAGGTCTGAAAAACAGTCTTAGTTAAAAAAACTTTTTTGTTTTTAATGGTAGCATCCTGCAAAATTGTTTTTGTTTGTATCACATGCTTTCACATAAATTTTCAAATTTTTGGCCAAATCGGATGACTATATCATATAGCTCCCATACGAACGATCGGTCGGAAAATGGGAAATAGAGTATTTTTTGAAAATATTTTCAGCGAGCACTTGCAAGGGTATAAAAACTTCGGCACAAACGAAGTTAGCTTAGCTTTCTCGTTAATTTTCTGCCCAATAAGTTCAATAAAATTGCTTGCCTTGGATCAAATGCACAGCTTATCACAGCTGACTTCAACCGCAATTCACCCGCAGTGTTAAGGAAGTTTGCCACTTGCATAAGTTTGCCCTCTGACAACAATGCATGATTCCTGTTAACAAACCTAGTCACAATAAATTGAATCGCAGCCAAAGTTTTAAGTATTTTTTGTGCTTACACTTGATCTTTACATGACAACACTATAAATTGTTGAAATAACTTGGCTCAAAATCATAATTAGGCATCTCTTTCGGAATGTTTGAAATACAAACGGTCACACGAAAATCGACTCGGTTCGGAACAGGGCCCTTATGCCAGTTGATTCGCTGAACAGTGCTTTGAGGGGTCTTAATGAAACACTTGCATTTGCAAAATACAGTCGAACTTCTATATAGCGAATCTCAAGGGGACAAAAATATAGAAAATTCGTAATAATATAAATGAAATGACAGTGTTCTGTAAATAAATTTGTTATAAAGAAAAGTTCTTTGTACCGAAGTTCATCGTAGAGAAGTTCGACAGTACTTAAAAGACTGTAGAAAAGTTGCAATAAGTATCAGATCTTGCAACACAATGTCTATCTTAGTCCCTAAGGTAATACACAGCCCACCGCCGCACCTCATCCAGGAGCACACAGACACAAGTAGCTAAACATAGAAGATCTTGTAAAGAGTTGTCTCAGAACAAACGCCGTACCTCATCAAGGAGCACATAGGCACATTACCCAAAATTATCAACCGATCTCAATATGTACTTATGTATAATGGCAACACTTACCTGGTAGGACCGCCGCAGTCTCACATTTCCTGCAAAAAAATATGTGTAAATTGGTTTGTGTGTGTATGAGTGACTGCACGCAACTTACCAGCAGGTGAAACAGCTTGCCGACTTTTACATATACCCCAAGGCAGAGCTAATACCTTAATAAACACACCAAATCACTTCCAGCACACTTGCACAATAAAAAAAAAGAACAAAAACAACTTAAACTTAAGTTTTTACTGTAAGATCCCCGATCAATGCACCACTTTAACAAATTGCCCAAACATACACAAACCTTTCGAAAACTGAAGCATTGAAAGTAAACAAACGAAAGTTCTGCCCACATGCTTCCAGTCTCTTCCACGAAACAACAGCTAAGAACTGAGCTTTCGCCAAGAACGCGAGAGAAAGAGACCGGAGAGCGAGAGTAAGCGCTAGAGCGAACGGCTTACATAGTGGCAAAATTATGTATGCGTGTGTGACGACATCCGCGAAGAAACTCACGCTTCCAGATTACGCGAAACACTGAACGTTTTAGGTACTTTGCTGAGAGCCTACACTGCGAGCGTCTTCTCTCATTGTTCCTCTCCGCACCGTTAATTAACTCAACACACAGCGAAAGTCGTTTACAGCAACAGCTGATCACAAAACAAGAAACGGAAAAAAGTTGTTGCTGTTGTAGATGTCTTGGCTGCAGTGTCCATTGCTTTGAGTTCACTGCGTGGGAAAGTGCGAAACAATATCTATAGAGGGCGCTGCTAAACAATCGATAGATTCGTTGAAATTTAAACTTTGGCGCCTGGACTGATCGATTTAAATCAGAGATGGGCATGCACACATATCGTCACACTTTTCACACGCATACAAGCACGACCGAACATTCGTGTTCTATAAATAGCTTTCAATGCTTATAGCGTAAGTGTGATTTTGTGCAGTCGGCCGCGGCCGAGGCCCTATGCGCGCGCTGCCTCGTGTGAATAGGAACGTTGCGACGCGCCCATCTCCCATTTAAATATATAAATCAGCTTTTCTTACATTCTAGCCCACTGCAGTTTGTTTAGTTAAACATACTAATAAACAAGTAGTTTGGAGGCTTTTCGCTTACTAACAAAAATGTTTTTCTTACTAAAACTAGTTTTTCAAACAATCGTGCCCATGACAGCTATATGCTATGGTCATCCGATTTTGACCAAACTTTGTACAATTATGTAAAAGTGCATAAAATGAATAAAGGCAAAAATTGAAGAGGCTGTCATTGAAAACAAAAAAGGTTTCCATACTAAGACTACTTTTCTAACCCATCTTTTCTATGGCAGCTATACTATATAGTGCTTCGATTCCGACCAAACTTTGTGGGATCATGGAAAAGCTTAGTAAACTAAGAAGTACAAAGTTTGGAGGCGTTTGCATTGTAAAAAAAAGTTTTTTTTACTAAAACTAGTTTTTCAACCGATTGATCCTATGACAGCTATATGCTATAGTCTGCCGATCCGGCCGGGCTTGACATATGCTCAGCGTATATGTATTTAAAGACTTCTTGTAAAGTTTGGTGTAGATAGCTTTCAAACTGACGGAGGAGTTGGCATAGATACAGATGGAAATGGCTAAATCAGCTCAGCTGGTCATGCTGATCAAGCATATATATACTTTATGTGGTGGGAGATGCTTCCTTCTATGCGTTACAAGCAGCTGGAGAATGTTAATATATCTCTATGCCAGGCTAACACAAAAGTAATCTTGATTCAAGAACTATTTACATTCATCCATTTGGGTAGGAAATACTTAAGGCTACGAATCGCTCAGTTCCGTGTACAGGACCCGCAGGAAATGGCATCTTATGTTAAAGCCACACTTCCAAAAGCACTTAGAATGCTGCTCCATCTAAGAAATGTTGAAAAATGTTGGTATTATTCTAACAATATGTATTCAGAGATTGGCTTACCCTACAACTCTCTTTTAGTTAACCAAATTAAACTCATTTATCACTCGTATCGAAACCCAATTGATGCGATGCTAAAAAAAAGAAAAAACACATGACAATCCTCCATCCATCCATCCATCCGACCACTTGTGGATGCTGTTTCCATTCGCATTCGCCCCTTCCGTTTGCCCCGCGCACTAATGCGTTTGTTGACCCATTAAATCCGATGCCATTCAATCCGATTCGCTCTCTGGGCATTATGGGTAAGCTGTTTCATCGTTGACATTTTTATCAGTTATGTCGCCAGCAGCTCCTCCCGCCTGCCAAACTGCCAGACTGCCAGTCTGTCATCCAAAATCCATTGAGCGTAACGTATGAGTATGAAATTCTTAAGGTTTCATTGGGAATGCGCCGCGGCGTGGAAAGTGTGTGCGAGTGTGTGCGAGTGTGTGTCGCTGGCACAGTCTATTAATTTTATTAGTGTCCTCGCATTCAGTTGAGCCGACAGTCAAGGCTGGCAGCTTTATGGCAAGTCCTAATGCCATAAATTCGGTCCAGTCTCTGGTCAGCCAAAAAAAAACTGCACAGCTTCCCCCAACCCCTGAGCTTAAAAATGTTCTGCCCTGCCGCGGCAGTTTCTCTTATGATTTATTTGTTGCATTAGTGGAGATGTCACAGCCAGCAGCAGCCAGGAGCCACTTCAAAGTGTCTGAGTCTGCGCCTGGGCAGCAGCGCCTAAAGGTATGCAACGCTCTTTTGTATTATAAATGACCAGACGCCCGAGTGCCTCAAGCACTGACCCCGGTCAGCGGGAGCATTAACCATTTTTTAATGCACAAAGTCGTTTGGGGACAATCAAACAAACAAACAGGCGGGACGGGACGGGACAGGACAGTAAACACACTGCAGCGAGTGGAATGCAGCGGGGCGAGTAAATTGTGCCATTTACATAGTTAAATCTCTTTGCCAGGGGCAAACACAGGGCGTAAGTGAGTAAGTGGGTGAGCGAGCGAGTGAGCGAGCCCACAACCAAAGGACAAGTCAATGCGGAGGAGCATTCACAAATCTTTGCACAGGGTAAATTAACATCGGGCAAATTGTTTAACCCTGCGTACAGGTAAATGTTATGCAGCAGAGGCGTCCGCTTGTTGAAGGTGTTGAGGATGAGATGACCTCTTTGGCGGGTTTCCTGGAAAGTAATTAAGGTTAATCCCTTTGGAACTTAATAAAAACCGCTTGAATGATACCCGTTTCCATTTGGACTGGATATGTCTTGAATATCCTTTAAATTGGATGATTAAAAGGTTATTAAAGACATATTCAGTCCAAGTGGATCTTTTTTGGACACTTTTGTTCTATTGTTCTAAGATTTTCATTCAATGGAGCTAAAAGGATATGGAAAAAGGATTTGATAATATCGAAACAAATACTCTAAACTAACGTCCAGTCAACATGGATCATTATATATCAGTTTTTCGACGGTGTGGTGCTGCGGGTAGTGTGTGTGCCTGCTGTGTAAAGGTTGCGGATTCGATACAGCCTCGGGACATTTTGTAGAGGGTATTATACAATTGTCCGGATGATTATATACTTGATATATATACTTGATCAGCACGACGAGCTGAGTTGATTTAGCCTTGTCCGTCTGTTTCTATGCTATATTCTCCGTCAGTTTGAAAGCTTTTTTAAGCAAACTTTGCACAAAGTCTTTAAGTATAAATACGCTGCACATTTACTCAAAACGGTCAGATAGGTTGACTATAGCATATAGCTGACATAGCAACGATTGGTCGAAAAACTAGTTTTAGTAAGAAAAACTTTTTGTTTTCAATGGAAACGCCTTCAAACTTTGTATTTCTGAGTTTGCTATGGTTTCCCATGATTCCACTAAGTTTGGTCGAAATCGTACTTGTATATGGTATAGCTGTCATAGAAAAGTAGAGTCTGAAAACTAGTTTTAGTGAGAAAAACTTTTTTGTTTTCAATGGAAATGCCTCCAAAATTTGTATTTCTGAGTTTGCTAAGCTTTCCCATGATTCCACTAAGTTTGGTCGAAATCGCACATCTATATAGTATAGCTGTCATAGAACAATAGAGTCTGAAAAGTAGTCCTAGTGAGAAAAACTTTTTTGTTTTCAATGGAAATGTACTTAAAATTGGCATTAACTTATTTGATATGCTTTTACACAATTCTGCAAAGTTTAGTCAAAATCGGCTGACTATAGCATATAGCTGTAGTACGAATGATTGGTAAAAAAAAAGTCTTATTAAGAAAAACTTTTTTGTTTTAAATGGCATCGACACCAAATTGCTTACATGTTCGTTTGTTAGGCTTTTGCATGACTCCATAAAGTTTGGTCAAAATCGGACATCTATATGGTATAGCTCCCATAGAAAACTAAGCTGCGGAAAGTAGTCTTAGTTAGAAAAACGAGCTGCAAGGGTATACACACTTTAGCCGAGCCGTAGTTAACTTTTGCTCTACTTATGCTTTAAAAACTTACACACCCGGTCACCTTCGCCAGCTGTTTTCTTAAGCTATAAAGCGTAACTAGCCAAAATAATTGCTCCTTAAACTGTATAGAGTGAATTGTAGGTTGCTTAGCTTGATTAGCCCGTCATTTCCAATATATATGTTACCATTATTAACAGCGGGGAGAGTATCTCTCACACTAATAAAGGCAAGACCAGGGGGACACACACTCACAAAGGCGACTGTCTGTTTCTACGCTGCCTCTCGATGTTTTTGCGCGCATTCTGCTTTGGGATTCCCAAACGGTTATGCCACCGCAGGCATGGAGAGACTTTAGAGAAACGTTCAGTTGGTAGGCATTGATCGCTGATGATAGAGGGTGGTTCCTCTTGAAACAGCTGTACGATCTACCAGCCTTCGTTGTGGTGTTGTGTATCCGTTTAAAGTTATGACCTCGAGCCGGCTAAAAACTGCAGGTTTACTCAGTAGAAAGGTCACAAAAACCAGTCACATATATATGTTATATTTATTGTAGCAAAATGATATTTAATCTGCACCGCGAGAGGAGCAACCATCTTCGGAAGGTTGAGTGCGAGCCGTGACATTATCCGGCGTGCCCAGCGGATTCAGCCTTTTAACTTCCCCGTTTGCCTGTGGCCAATAAGGTGGCGATCCGTAATAGTTCAATTCCACTCACCCTGCAGTATTCTGTTTAAAGTATCAGTTTGATATTTCCCCAACAGGTGGTTTTCAAGTCTATAATATCGGCTTTTTTATACAGCCAGAAGAAAGCATCTCCGACCCTTTATGGTATGTATAAAAGTCTTAGTCAGCATCAACAGCCGAGTCGATATAACCCTGTCCGTTCGTCTGTCCACTGTTTTATATATACCCATATTCCTAAATTCCTCAACCTAGTCCGTAGACTTGAGAAACTAACCGCCTGCTCACAAATTAAGAAACAACTCACGTACGTTTCGAATAAACTTTAAAGCTTTCGAAAAATGTGTATATATATATATATAGTTTTATTGATTTATCTCAGTATTTTATACGCTCAAATATACAGTAATGCAATTACACTTATTGGTTTCTAAGGGGTAATAGTTTATGTTGTGTTTGTCATCGAATTAGTTTTGGTTGTTGTAACTTTTAGGGTAATGTTGTGGTGGTGGGCAAACAAACTTTTCAAAATATTTTCCCCAGATCGCCAGACACATTATTTATCATATCAAGTTACACATAAAATTCGAAATAATGTGGTTCTTTTTTTCTGTTTTCCCTAAAGTAAGCAAATGGTTTTCTGCATTTGTTTTAACTAAAAATATGACTAAAGTTGATTTAAAACCCCATTTCGTGTGGTTTGTTGTTGTTGTTTTTGTTTTGCAGCTCCCTCCTCCTGGTCAGCTCGTTTAGTGCTAAGTCTTTCATTTGTTGCATTTGAATTTTGACATAATTGATACAGAAATTCATTAAACTAAATTGCGCTAAAATATGAATATATTTTACAACAATTTATGGAGGGTTTTTATTGGTGCGTCCAAGAAAAAGCATATGGTTTTTTGTGTTTTTGTGTTTTTTGTTTCGCTACAATTCAAATTACTTCATTAAACTTAGAGCATAGAGAACTACACTACAAATATACATATCCGTGTGTGTGTGTGTGTGTGTGTATGTATTTGCATATAGCTCGTATATGTACATAATCATTAGGCAACCACTTACGCTTAGGGCTTTATTGTGTTCTATAAAAATAAGTATTACTTCACAAAATGTACGCAGAACCGAAACTGTACATTATATCATTCATTGTCGTTATCCTATCTCGTTATCCTGGTCCAGCTGGTTGTCGTTAGTTCATCATCATCTTCATCAACAGCTTGTTTAGCACTCCAAATAAATTTCAAATAAAAAGCGGCAACAAAGGCTACGCGATTCTCGTGTCTTGTTTTGGCTTTTAGTTCTCTTAGTACTTAAACTAATTGGGGATTGGTTACACACTAGCTTCGTAGCTGTTCATTCAAGTGTTTGTTGATTTAGTACATTGATTTTCATGAGGCGTACATGCGATTAATATCGTGCTGATATCGATCCTGGATATCCTTGCGCTTCAGCTTGAAGGCGGCAGTGACCAGACCCATATCCGGTGACCAGACCTCCTTGCACAGCGTAATGGCCGCCGGCACCTCGAACTTTTGTAATCGGCCTGCAAGATTGAGGGGACAATTTAGCTGAACTCTTTCGATCACAAAATATACGAGAAATCTTACATTTCCTTGCATGATCGGCTATTTCCTTGAGTATGGCCTTCTCCATGGCGGGCGATGAGCACAGCTCCTCAAATGTCTTGTTTGTCAGACCATGACGCTCCGCCAGCTCTTCGAGATGCTTCTGATTCGGCACGACCAGCGCGACGGTAAATTGCTTTGTGGGATCGCCATATACACAAATGTTCTCAACAATGCCACAGGTCTTCAGCTCCGACTCAACTTTGCCCAGGGAAACGTACTCGCCCGCTTGCAGCTTAACCAAATCCTTCTTGCGATCTGCAAAAGGAAACACATTAGATTCGTTAAGAGTGGAGTAGAGTAGCGTGACTAACCAATAATCTTAAGTACACCATCTGTTTGCACTTCGCCAATGTCACCGGTTTTGAACCAGCGTCGACCATCCTCCTCAAAGAAATCCTCATTGGTTTTGCCGGGCAGCTTGTAATAGCCCTGCGAGACACAGTCGCCGCCGATAAGGACCTCACCCTGGGGATAGGGTTTGTTGGTCACCCGATAGTTGCCCTCCTCCCAGTTGACCAGGCGTATATCGCAGACAGTTAAAGGTGCACCGGTGCGTCCGTAGGTCATGTCGCGATCTAAAATACAAAATTCTGAGTAACTTGATTTAGATTTAGGGTCTGCTACAACTTACAGTCCATCACAGTGGCTCCGGAAGTGGTCTCTGTCAGGCCATAGCCCTGTATCAAGTCCACGCACAGACAGGTCTTGATCTGTTCATGTGTGTCTGCAGAAAGTGGAGCTCCTCCCGACATCATAATACGCACCTTGCCACCCATTAGTTTGGACACCTTCTTGAAGACCAATCTGTGGAGGAAAAGGATTAATCTAAATCAAGGCTCCAGCTCTCATTCCGCGCCACTTACTTGTCAATCAACGGTGTCTGATAGCCTCGCTGTATCCACTTGACTTTGTACTGATAAAGGAATTTGAACAGAGCCTTCTTAAAGGCCGAACCGGAGTTGACCTTGTCATTGATGCCCTTGGAGATGCGATCCAGTATCAACGGCACCGAGGTCATGCAAGTGGGCTTGAGTACGGTAGCATCTCCCTGGCAGCCGCGCATAATTTTACTGCTGGTATCGATGAGCGTCAATGGCGTTGAGTAGCCAATGGAGACGCCCGTCATCAGGCACACACTCTCGGCCACCAATTCGAAGACATGGGCCAGGGGCAGAAAACCAATCAAAATATCATCTGGAAAAATGGGCACCATATCGCAGAATCCCTTCATGGTGGCAATGCAGTTCTTGTGTGAGAGCAGCACACCTTTGGGTGTGCCCGTGGAGCCGGACGTGTACATAATGATGGCAATGTCATCGCCCTTGGGTGGCACATTCTCTGGAATGAATCAATATATCGTTTGTTTTAGTCTCAGCCTTAGCTCAGTTCAGTTCAGCCACTCTCTCGCACAGATCTTTCCAAATTACAGTACCAACAAAAAAACTTTCCCCCACAAAATGTCTAACCAATTGGACGAATTCATCATTTTGACTCCACTCAATTGTGCCAAACAATGCAAAAAACTGATGGAGGCCACCGATGCTCAACCGCGCACCTATTACACTTTCTGCCTGCTCTTTGGCTTATATTGTGGCGCACTTGCCTATCGTGCCTATCGCAACTCCAAAGTGCAGCAGACCATTTCAAGTGTGGCAGGCAAGTTGGAGCAGCCGGTTACCAGTCGGGAACAGCAACAACATTTACCACAATTTCTCTACCGGGCCAAGAATATTGTCAGCACTGATAAGAGGCAGGCATAGAGGAATAGCGAGAGTTTGGGCAACGGACAAATATTGAAGTAATGACAATTTCTCACGCAGATGGCGCTATTGCCAGCAGTTTTTGGCCGGCAAAATGAGACCTCAACCCAAGAATGTGGCAGAGCAGACGACTGGGCCAACATTGGAGGAGAATACCGTTGGATGTTTAACAATCGATTGACTTTTTTTAAACAAATAGCAATTGCGCAGAGAGAAATAAAATAAAGTTGGATACTGATCCTTGACTAAACTAGACTAGGATTAGCTAAACAAGTAGCTGAATAGCAACTAGAAGGCAGTTTCCTTCAACAATTGTTCACTCTAAGTGGTAAAACCTTTACGTAGTTCAGTATTGAGTGCAGTTGCTTATCAGAGCCAACATAAGAGCAAAATTAGTTAGTTTAGGTGGACTGAGGCGCACATATATGCGCGCAGCAAGCAATAGAGCGATCTTACTACGTTTTGGTTTATTACTGTGGCCTCTGGGAGGGCATTTAAGTATTTGAAAGTGTTGACTGAGCTTTGGCGTGCACTTGAAGCTTGCCAACAGAAGAACAGCTAGCACTAATACAGTACTATTGTTGCTAAACAAGTACGAAGAATGCTTCTTGTGTAAATGCGAGTTCGACTGTCGCCTTACACTGTAAAAAGAGGTCAAATATCTAGGCCTTGTCTTTGACAACAGTCTAAGATATCAAAGAACATAAGAGTATACACTCAGTCCAATTGTTAGGGCATGTCTTTGGTATACTTTGGTGGCTATACCATATACCAAACCTTCTCACTGTACAGACGCAGTTCCTATAGCTGCAAAGGCTGGCTTGTATAGTATATGCATAATACCACTGTCTGAAGAAAAAAGCAACTAGGTAAACACTCACATAACATCCATATGTAACCAGAATCTGAATGTTAAGCAACTAACAAAACTAAATAGGGATGATCTGATTACAGACAGCTTTGATGGCCACAAACCCGATAAAGGGGCGACTTAACCTTCAATATACAAAAACAAATGGACAGAAACAAAAGCTGCATCATAAGTCAAATGCGGCACCTTCCCCTCACAGACGACCAGATGTCTAATAGCACTGAAGAGGTAGAGTAAAACGTGCCATCAAAAACGTAAAACCCTCCAGAGCTTATGCTATTAGAAAGATCAGATAGAACGACCCCTTCCAGTGGTTAATGGTAATTTTATGGTGTAAACGTTCTTTAATAACTTTTCAGTTTCTGTGAAAGCTTTGGAAAACAATGACAAATCATCTAATGATATGGAAAATTTGGTTTTCTAATATCAACAACAGATTTGAAAATCCACGAAAGTACTGACTTTCTTACTGGAAATAGGGGCTGGTAAAAAGAGTTGTAAGCTCCTAAGAACAGACCAAGATAGGTCTTTCCACCAACAACTAGTTACGGCGGACTGAGGCGCACACCAGACAACAGAACTAAAGCTGTTCTTTGATATTCTTCTACTTGAAAGGGAAACATCAAAAATCAGTTCCTTCTACTTTCAAAATCTACAAGTTCCCTTAAAATTCCTACAAACCAATCCATCCACACTTGTTTAAGCCTCAAATCAACTCACCAAATTTGCTATCCTGTCCCGATTTAACAACCTGAGTAAAGGGTATAATTTTCACACCATCCTTAAACCCAGTAGTCTCCGTCTTGTGCAACTGATCCTCCATATAGATAATCGTATTCACTTTGGGGCATTGGTCCAGCAGGGTCTTAAATTTGGGCAACAGATCATGCGAGGTTATAACCGTGGTGACTTCCGTTTCAGTAATACCTACAAAAAAAAAACAGCAAAATTGTATTTTTTATCAACAAGTCAACATTTCTATCGCTTACAGTGCGCCACTCCATCATCTCCCAGTGTGGCATAGACGGTAACAATGGGCATGGCCTGTTTGAAGCAACCATGTGCCGCTATCATCCATTCCGCTCGGGTTTCAGCAAAGATAACAATGTTCTCGCGTGGCGCTTGTCCCAATTCCCTTAGACCACGTCCAAAACTGGCAGCCATACGTTCCGCTTCGGTAAAGTTCTTCCATTTGTAGTCACCCATGTTGTATTTCTTGAAGACACGACCATTGGCTTGAACCTCATCTTCCTCGCTGAGGATTTGTCGTGTGCCCAGGCAACGTTTCGTTGAATGCGTTTTGGCCACATAGTTGAAGACCTTTTCCAGCGTATCGATGTTCTCCTGTAGCATCTTAACATGGACATCTCGTGGTGGTTCCGTGGTACGATATGTAAGCTCATTGTCATCGTTCTTAATGACTTTGGCCTGCAAGTGTTTAAAAGAGAGGGTGTAAATTAATTGAGGTAGGTGAAAACACAGTGAGTATTCCAACGGGGGGACAAGTGAGAGAGTGTAAAGGGGTCAGTTTTGGGGGGGTCACCAAATCAAAGGAACATTTAACCGTGCACCGTTGTGTGGTATTAGAAGGAGTGTGCCAGTTAATTGCCATTGTTCACATATACCACCAACAGGAGATGTAAACATAGTAAATTATTTAAACAAAATTAAACCTCAATATCATCCGGCGGGTACTTGGACTCTTCGACAAACATTTTCTGGTTTATTGGCTTGGCCTGTGTGGGAGGTGAAAAACCAATTAGCTATAGGATCGAACTGTATATATATATATTTATGGCTGTTTGTGGTTATTGTGGCACTTCCTGTCGTATTTTTTGATATTTCTTTGTCTAAGAAACGGGGTTGTTAATGGCCACCTTATCAAAAATGGTTCATATTTTGGTTTGTCGGAGAAAATGTTACTACTGTGAGATGTTTGGGTAAACTGCTGACACTTAAGCCCCCTTAATATATAACTATAATTAATTTAATCAAACATTTGCCAATTGCTGGTATTACTTGATTATGACAACATTATTTTCTGTCCTAATGATTCATTTTGATTTTGGCCAAAATAGATAATAAACTATTTTTGCCAGCAATTGATTCGTATGTGAATCGATTTGAGGCTTACCATTTCCGAGGGAAAGTCATTAGATAACGGGCAGATAACTGGTAGATATAGGCTTTAGAATCATAAACTGATAAACTCCAAGGAAAAGGCGCTGCAGCCACAATCATCTGCCAGACCACAGATTGCCAGCGATTTCTCAAACAAACCTTTCAAGTATTTAACCTCTCAAGCCTTGCATACAAAAACAAGTACAAAACTCTGTACATACTCTGTACCAGAGCTGTAATGTAATCATTACTTCCCGAATTTAATTACTTTTCATTACAAACATCTCGATTATACAGATAATGAACATAAAAACCATTCCTATAGTAATCGTAATTGCTAATTGGAACTACAATTATTTTATAAATATTTCAAATTGTAATTACTTTTACAATTACTTGAAAAAGTGTTACTTCTAAAGGGGAATTACTGAGTAATTGTGCTTGAAAAGTTGAATTATTCATGTAATTATAGGTAAAAAGTATAATTTTTCAACAATTAAGTTTGAACTCTTCAAGATATAAGTTTTTTGATCATTTTTATAAAAGCACAATTTATATTATGAATGTCTCGGGTACAGGCATTAACTAACCTGGCAGTTAAGTAGAAGAGAATCTGTGATTTCACAGAGATAAGGTTAAGTTAAAGAGTAGCCCTACTCTTACCGATTGCTGTTCTACATAAAGTCAAGGAGTGATATTACAATATTTTTCAAATTGGTCCCAAGAGAACACATAATAACCAAACATGATTTCAATGATTTTGACGGTGAATAATTTCAGTTTTTACCTGGAAATACATGATTAATTAATAATTTTCAGCACAAATACTTAATAATCCCCCTTTAGAGGTACAATTATTCAGGTAATTATAAAAGTAATTAAATTTTGTAATAATCATTTATACTTGTAATTCCAAGTTACACTTCCGACTACCTTAAAATTATAATCGGGTACTCCAAATTGATTCATTTTGAGCTTGAAAAATCTACTAGTAATCCTAATTAACGATTCCTGCTCAGAACCTCCCAAAGTATATATTTGCCAGAGATGCAAACCGGTTCTGTACCGCTTATTCAGATAAACCAATAAGCCTTTAGAATGTACCGAGCCGAAACAATGTATAACGGAGTGCTGTCATATATATAAAACCATCTATAAACACGGATCTGAACCCAATCCATAGGTATGTTAAGAGGAACCGGTACGAGAGCCGAACTATTCACCTTACAAACAAGTAATAAAGCCTGGACCGCACTGTTTTTGCTGCCTTAATCAGAATATTGTATCAATTTTGCATTTACATGAAGGCTACTCCTTCAAAAATCTAGAATAATTGCTTTCGTGTAGCCTATTTTTAAGTTTTACAACACCTTGTTTTAACAAATAGAATATCTTAAGAGCGTTTGTTTCAAGAATGCCAGAGCCTGACATTCCAAACTGATGGCAAATGTCATAAAGAGTACTACGAAGGGTCTTCCATTTCTTGGAAGTGGAAGTAACAATATTGATTTCGTCGAGATTTTATTAGTTCAGGCCAGAGTTAAGGTAGCAGGAAAAAAGGTAGAAAAACAAAGCAAAAGCAAAAGGAGAGCATTTAAACAGGGTTGGGCAATGCCAGTTGAAGGCTTTAAGAACTTATTTATTCGCATTGACTTCTTTACTCGGCCGTTGCCGACGCAGAAAGTAGACTTTTCTCTGCTGATACACATAATCTATTGAAGCGTCTGAAGTTCAGCCGTCTTCTCTGCTACCAATGCCGAACACTGCTTTACAATTAAAGCACGAATCACTTTTATAAGTTTTTCTACAAGTTAATAGACACTTTTCTCTGCTGATGCATGATGTATGATGTTCTGCCGTCTTCTCTGCTACCAATGCCGACCACTGCTTTACAACTAAAGCTGACATCACTTTTCAGAGTTTTTCTACAATTTAGTGGAAACTTTTCTCTGCTGATACACATATTCTATTGAAGCGTCTGAAGTTCTGACGACTTCTCTGCTACCAATGCCGAGCACTGCTTTAAAACTGAAGCTGACATCGCTTTTCTGAGTTTTTCTACAAGTTGGCTAGCTGATTTATGATAATAAAATAGTCAATTTGAAAGATTCATCTGAAGTTTAAGGTTCTATCTAAGCCTAAGGTTCAAAAGGTGCCAATCTATTTTGGGGACATAAAAATGTTCAATGTTTTTGAAGGTGTACGAAAAGTCTATAAAAAATCTTGAAAATTCTTGTCTTCCGAAAAATCTAACCCTAAAAAAACAGGTAAATTCCTCAAAGAGTGCTCCTTAAATCAGTTCTCCATATCAGAGCTGGCACATAAAATTGATTGCTCTTTTTTGGCTTATCAACGCGGACAGTTTATTTCCGCTGCACGCTTTTTGCTCTTCAAACTATATTTTTATCAGCCTGGGAACCAGCTATCAACGCCTTGATTTGGCTGATGATTTCCCAAGTACCGGGCGAAAATCCTAAACCTAGGCGAATCTGAGATAAAGGCTGGCAAAAATAAATAGATAATGGCCATAAATCAAGAGTCGACACTTGCGCGAGAGGCAAAAAGTACAAATTTCAAGGTGAAGGCATTTGCGTGTCAGAGAGAAAAAAAAACCTAAAAATACAGCATAGACAACTAAGTGGCAGCAAATTAAAACTAAAACATGCGACGCCGAGGTGCAAAGTCGAAAGTTTCAAGTGGCCTTCCGCTCTCTCGTCTCTTACCTTCACACGCCTGGAGTCCTGTCGACGTTTCCATGGCGCCTGCAACACCAAATAGACGGGCAGAGTTATGATGTCGTAAACAAAGGTAATGGCCTTTATGGCCCCAATTGCGCTCTGCACCCAGAAGCTGTCCATTCTGTAAGCACAATTCAAAATAAATACATTCAATTAGTGTCACAATTCGGAATAAATTTACAAAATGCAAAATGCGATTGTCTAATTCGTGAGCCACCCACCCCACAACTTGTTCTGGCGCTGTTGCAGGCCGAAAACCAACTGATATCAGCCACCTGCCGCTGCCCCAAGTTGGCAGCAAATCTTTAGATATGAAGGGGTTCTCATCAGTCGGCTCGCTCACACTTTTTGTCAGAAATGCGATAACATTGGAAAGCGTTGGCTTTTTATCAGTTGGAGATTATTAGTTGAGCCATAGGCGAGTACGAGTGTGAGCACAGTTCGACGTCTCTCTGGGGCATTGTATCGAGAATGACTGTTGCTAAAGGAGGTCTGCTTCTTGTCTAGCCCACAACACTTTGCACGGTATTCGCGGCCTGGTTTCTTATCGTTTTGGGGAAGGGAACACCACTGGCATGGCCTAGCAGATTGATTATCAATTGATTTTTATTAAGCAAGTGGTGGTGCTCAGAGTCCAAGAGCATTTTAAGTTGGAGGATATGTAAAACTGTTGGGTTTTACGACACAATGCTCTTGTGTTCGAAAAGCAGAGTAATTGTTACGCTGGCTTAAAATTCAAGGTATAAAATATAACACCTGTTCTTATTCTTATTCTTAGGTTAGTTTTAAAACACAATTGATCAAATTTTCCTTCAAATCTTGAAAATTATGTCATCGATATAGTTATCGATAAACTATCTAGTGACTCGGGTGGCAACGCTTTGAAATCGATAAGCATTCTTTGCTACTTCACTAGAAACAAACTATGAAATCCTATAGATGGTGATTTTTTAGAAATTTTAGGATTTGATTACAAAAAAAATTCGCAAAATTCAAAAAAATGTATCAAATCTTTGTTTGAATCGATAAAACAATCTATATAGTTTAATGTTTAAAGATGATTTACAGTGGATCTTCATCGAGCTTGAGTTTTGATCAAAAAATTCCATTTGTAACTCAGTTTATGGTTAAATTACGAACCAAACTGAACATGTTTGACAGTAACAAGTAACACGAAAACAGCTGAGCTGCCAAAAACAGTGTTGGCAACAAGAAAGTTGCTAAAAATCACTCTTTATAACCGACTTAAGTTGCAAATTAGGGATAACGCAGGATTTAATATCGATATATCGATATTTTAGACCCTAAATACAATATATCGTTATCGAATAGGCGATATATCGAATCGGATATTGATATAAAATATCGAAAGTATCCGTATTATCGATATTTTTACCCTTAAATATTAATATCGAAATCATACTTTTCCAATATCGATATACATATCTATGAAATATTCGGCAACCCTTCTAAAAATGATTTTGTGTCTATAGAAAGGGAAAGTTTGCCTTAAAATATCGAAAGTATCCATATTATCGATATTTTTACCCTAAAATATTAATATCGAAATCATACTTTTCCAATATCGATATACATATAAATGAAATATGTGGCAACACTTCTAAAAATGATTTTGTGTCTATAGAAAGGGAAAGTTTGCCTTAAAATATCGAAAGTCAAGTTTAAATTTGCAAGGCAAAGAGAGAGAGAGAGAGGAGTTTCAAAAGAAAGGCAAGACTTGAAAATAACATGGCTTCTTCTTCTACTTTGTCCGGACATTAAGCATGACTAAGTTGTTTTTGTTGGGCATTTCTTAATCCATTATTCCACACGGTTCTGCCGTTTATTCTATTAAGTGGAACAATTTCCATTTTAGCTGTTGGTCACAAATTTTCGTTGGTTAGTCTGTGCATTTTAAATACTACCGTCCAAGCTTTAACAATGATCAACATATTTTACTTAATGTTGTTGGCTCTCTTGGTATTAACCGAAGAACGGGCAGGCGGGCATTATCATCCTGGACGGAATCTCTACTGGTGGGTTTAGCTGTGGTGAAAGACGCTCTTCCAATAGCAAACTGGCTAAGAATCTAACTGAAGTAAGCCAATTGTTTGCTAATTATATCTTAAAAAAATAATTGTTGTCGTTTTTTTTTTTCAAGATCTTTAAGCTTTTGAATAGTTCAGCAAACTTATTAGTAGAGCAAGGAACTGTAGAGCCATTTACGGATTTTCTTTGAGGTTCCAATCAGCGATTTACTGCTAGTTGGGAATTGTGGCGACCGTGACAGCTTGTCGAAAACGAGGCTTCTAGTTATCCCTTACATATTTCACATGTGTGGTTCATTATTTAAAGTACCAAACACTGTTGCAATGTAACTTAACCTAGAAAGATGCATTTAAAAGCAGAGTTGATCAGCTACTTTGACATACTGTTAATGCGCTGTTAAAGTGCTGTTAAGGACTATGAAATAGGCCTTCTTTTTTACCTTCAGTTGCAAAATTCGGTCTGATCCGCCTTTGACCTGAACTCCCCAGCGGAACAAGTAAATTTTCTAGGTAATGTGGAAGCTTTTACAATTAATTAGATTTTCTTTAGACAAGGGGAAAATTCCGCTTCCATTCTAATCTAAGTTCACCTATTAACTTATATTTCTAATCAGTTCCGCTCATTCCCAATTGAATGTGAAAGAACCAACGTGCGAACCCTTGCAACTTATTGCACCTTTGTACCATACAAAAGCTTTGCGCTCATCGCTCGTTATCAAAATAGTAATTAAATTTTTTAATGGGGAAATGACGCTATGTATTTGTGGCGTGATTTCTATATTCCGTTTCAGTTATACTAAAAAAAAAAACACAAAAAAAATAATGGTGTTTCAGTTATCGTAATTCGTTATATAAAACTGGTAAAGTCAGTTCGAAGAATTTGCATAAAAGTCAAGTGGAATTTCATGAAACGTGTGATCTCATGCTGTGAGTTGATAATGAAGAAAGTGAAGCTCGTCAACTTGAGTCCTGTTTGTTAACAACATTTCTCTGGTACTTACTGTGCATCATCTTCGATGAACATCTTGGGAGTGTATTTGGATGATCCTTACTTCAGGTAGTTGTAGTGGATGACAGTGGGCAACAGGTGATGAAAGAAGAGAGCGCGCTCACGCACGCAAGCACAAAGAATGCACACACACACACACTCAGACACACGGAACGTAGCAGCTGGAGATGATGATATATAATATGCGTTTTTCTTCTATGTTGTTGATTCGCTAGCCACCAAAATTAGCACAAATTGATGGTATGGAATAACGTATAGCTGGAGAGAGAGACACACAAAATAATGTACGATGATGTCAGTGTTGTTTGTCCTTACTGTGTTGTATCAGTAGTAGTAGTATTTACCTGCAACCAGAAAGAGAACAGAAAAGAAAAAACAGATATGCATTTAATGTTTTGACAATGATTAAACAGAACAAAAATGTGATAAAAGATTGGGCATACAACAATGTTGAACAGTAATGGGCAAGGTGGTGGTGGTAGCATTTTTTTTAACTTGACTCTGAAATATGTAAACTGAAGGCTCTTTTATAAAGATGGAAAGGAACAGCAGTTCAAAAATTATATTGAATAATTTTGGTTTTGAAAATATGAGACCCCCAGGGCTGAAAAATCATAAAAACCACGTTTATCAGTACGATTCAGGATGTAATGCCTAGAGAAGGCGAAAATGTGGAACCCCAAGGCTGAAAATATCATTTAAACCACAATGATCAGTTTGATCTATGATGCAATAACTCTAAATGAGGCAACCAACTCTATAATATCGAACCCCAGGGCTGAAAAATCTTAAAAACTACGTTTTCTAGTACTGGAAGTAACTAGAACTAGAATATGGAACCCCCAAGACTGAAAAATCAAAAAAAAAATTGAGGAAAGTTTGTATACCCTTGCAGCACGTTTTCTAACCAATTTGAAGGACATATCCACTGAAAACAAACAAGTTTTTCTCAATAAGACTATGACAGCTAAACTATATATATGTCCGATTTCGATCAAACTTAGTGTAATCATGGTAAAGCATAGCAAACTAAGAAATGGAAAGTTTGGAGGCGTTTTCTTTAAAAACAAAAAAGATTTTATCACTAAAACTAGTTTCACGACCGATCTTTCCTATGGCAGCTATAATCTATAGTCGTCCGATTTTGACAAAACTTTTAAGAATTATGTGAAAGCTTATAAAATAAATCTATGCCAATTTTAAAGAGGTTTACATTGAAAACAAAAAAGTTTTTCTTACTAAGACTATTTTTCTAACCTTACTTTTCTATGGCAGCTATACTAAATAGATCTCCGATTTTGACCAAACTTGGCTGAATTATGAAACAGCATAGAAAACTAGTAAATACGTAGTTTGGAGACGTTTGCATTAAAAACAAAAAAGTTTTTCTCACTAGAACTAGTTTTTCGACCGATCGTTCCTAGGGCAGCTATATGTTATAGTCATCCGATCTGGCCGGTTCCGACAAATGTTTAGCTTATTTGTACCAGAAGATTTCGTGCAAAGTTTGGTGGCGATAGCTTTAAAACTGACGAAGGAGATAGCATGGAAACAGACGGACAGTCGGCTATATCGACTCAGCTCGTCATGCTGATCAAGAATATATTTACTTTATGCGGTCGGAAATGCTTCCTTCTATGCGTGACAAACATCTGAACAATTTCAATATACCCTATGCAAGGGTAAAGCAACGTTTATCAGCACGATCTATAAAATGACGCAACCGACTATATAATTTCGAACCCCAGGGCTGAAAAGTCACAAAAACCATGTTTTCTACTACGATACAAGATGCAATAGCTGAGAGTGGCGCAACTGACTATAAAATATGGAACACCAAAGCTGAAAAACCACGAAAAACAACGTTTACCCGCACGGTCTACGATGGAATAACTACTTAACCCGAAGGGTCGAACCCCAGGGCTGAAAAATCATACAAACTACGTTTTCTAGTAAGATACATGATGCAATAGCTAGGAGTGGCGCAACTGACTATAAAATATGGTACACCAAGGCTGAAAAATCACGAAAAACAACGTTTACCAGAATGATCTATGATGTAATATCTATAAACGGCGCAACCTACTATAAAATATGGAACCCCAAGGCTGAAAAATCACAAAAACCACGTTTACCAGTACGATACATGATGCAATAATTAAAGGTGGCGCAACCAACTATAAAATATCTTGTTTGTGCACATTTTAGAAAAGTTTTGATGGAAGTAATGCCTTGTACTAGGAAATCGAAAGCTAGTGTTAGTTCAATATGACAGATTGTAGCCTTTAATAATGGAAACATAGCGGTAGATCCACAGAATGTTTAAAATTAAGTCTTATTAAAGCAGAACCCAACTGAAACGACTTCTTTATAGAGTAAAAGGGTAGAAGAGTTATTGGAAATGAAACTTACACTTCCTACTATCTTTAATTAGGCCTTTGCTAGATTTTAAAATAAAAGAACTAATGAAGAAACTTGAGTTTCCTGGCGTACCGCAAAAAATATATATTCCATGATTTCCATAGATAGCCTTCGACCCAAAAAGGTACCAAATTGTCTGGGAATTCCGTGGGTTTTGAGTATAGTTCTACCATTTCAGTTTGTACCAAATTCTTTAAGTATTTTTCCACTACCAGCGGCTTATTTTATCATTAAAACATACAAGAACCTTTTATCATATAGTTGGCTTTTAAAGCAGCAAAACAAGTTCCGCATAATTCTACTTTATAAATATTCAAAAGCATTGAAAATCGAAAGCAAAACAATCATGTTGTTCTGTTGCTTCTTTGTCAACTAAAAATAGATTTTGTTTGAATATAATTTAGCATTTTTCCAACCATTTTGTGAATGAACCAACAAAAAACGTTGCATAATGATGAAGAACTGGACAAGCACATTTCTATTTTGCTACAAAACATTGGCCCAGGTCGCGCCTATTAATCGAAGAACCTCGCTGGCCAGTTTAATTAAAACAAAAAGGAAAAAATTGTCTACCAAAGAATTTGAAGAACAACAAACAAACAGATATGTTTTCAATGTCAAAGTCCAGAAAAGATTTTACGCTGACTTGGCTAGATATCCGTTTACTTCTTAAGAATCTTCCGCCAGCGATAAATGTGCAAAGTTCAAAAAAGTATATGCAAGGCGGTTTTAAAGTGGATAAACCAAAACTTTGCAGCATGTGATAAATAAATGATAATAAGAAAGGAAATTAGTCTTTTGATTCGGGCCACAAGATGGCGAAAATGCGTTGATTTTGGCACAGTGTTTTGGTGGAGGGGGGGAGGGCATTGAACTTGAGGCCAGACATTAACGAATGTATACAAAACTGGCCTGGAAAGATCGTCAACAATGAAATGATGTTAACGTGTTTTGTTTATAAAGCGAAAGAGAAGTGCAAAACCATAACGAAATAACAGAAAATTAATGAATTCGGTACTAAAATGTTTGCCCAACGGAGTAAGTCAAAAGACAGACAACTGTCAATGCGCAGCGACCGCACAGTGGGTCCAGGGGGGTGGAAAATTGGTGGAGAATTAATCGGGGTTTTAATTAAAAACTAGGCAATTATTTATAAGAATAAAACCAAGAATATCAGCCTGTATTTGACCTGCTCTGAGTGGCCCTTCTGGTGTCATTCACTTAATAAGAGTTATGTGTGACATGCCTGTACCCTTTTTCGACCCCTGCGCCTGTTAAGACTTATTTAAGGAGCCAGTTACTTCCAATAGTTTGCATTTTTAAGAGTTTTTTTTGTAAATTCTATATGCTTGAAGGGTCCATAACTATAAGAAGAATCATTGCATCCCTTGTTCAGTCAGAACTTATTGCAAAAACTTCACAATTTAAAGAGATTTTTTAAATTTGGGGTATTAAGAAGTGATTTCTGTGATTTGCGGTGGTTACTACCTTGAAACACTCCACAGTTTTACGCCTTTTCCAAATTTAAAGTACTAAGATATGATTTCTGAGATTAGCGGTGGTCACAACCTTAAAATACTAACAATTCTACGAAATTTTTTAAATTTTAAGTACCAGAGAAAGTATTTGCTTCAAGCACCAAAAACGAATGACTCGCTTCAAACGTGGCGCCGCAATGCACACGCAGACGTCGAAACAGAATCGAGACTCGCTTGGCGTGGAAGCAGACGTCTGCAAAAACAAAATATACGCAGTGTGCCGCTCTAATAAGAGTTGTTTTATGTTGGACTGCTCCCAAACTTAAATTTTTTGCCCACCGCTGAAATAATTTGTAGGTAAAATCAAGTGCTACTACTTCGACATAGATATTTGAAGAGATATGGAGTTAAGCTTCTTAGAAAGTCGGTCAAACACGACTCTGTACTGAACAAAAATTTATGAAAAATAAAATTAAAAAATGGAGTGGAAAAAAAATATTTTTATATTGATTTCAAAAAGAAAACAATACCAAAATTTGCTTTTCTGGACAAGAATGTCCTCTTAAAAAGTAATTTTCAAGTCATTTTCAAGCCATTTTCGAGTCGTTTATGGCACGTATTTCTATAATTCACATTTTGAGCAGTTGTGGAAGTCATTTTCGAGTAATAATCATCAAAAGTGCTCGAAAACGGCTCAACAAGGTGATTTTTGTTGAAATGAGCTTGCAAAGAAATGGGCGTAGGTCTCTTAAAACAATTCTCTAAGCACGCAAGTTTAATTATTACTTCCAAATAAATTGAACAATGACATACAATTATCGGACTTGGGGCCGATTTCTCATCTCTCTCTTGTCTAATAGATTTTACATTGTTAGTTGTGAGTTTATGTGACACCTAACTCTAAGTAGAAGATGAGAAATCGGCCCTTAATGTTATAACATTTTCAATTCAACAACCAAAGTCCTGTAACCACTGTGCCCCTACGGTTCACAAAGTCAATTGGTCATAACTTAGACGAAAGTTATTATATAAAATGATATAAGGGAGAATAAAATTCATAGATTGAAAGTGTCTGGTCTGAACTTTGCACAAAGCATGCACTTGTTATTCAACCAAGACTCGTGACCCTGATCAAAGTTAAACGGCGCAAAAGCGCAGCAGCATATGATGGGGGGGGGGGGACAAAGGTTAAAGCAAGCTGTCTATCTCTATACTAAACTAAACAAAGTGTTGGATTAAGACAATGAGGAAATCATTTGATTACAGAAAATGTGATGAACTTTGAACGATGTTACGGTGGATGTGGATGTTGTTGTTGCTGTTGCTGTATGAGTAAGTGAAAAAGTGTTGTGCTGTGCACTGCTGATTGAATCATATGGCATAGTCAAAAATCAGAGACCTTCTGATTAGATAATGAGTGGCGAAAACACACACACACACACACACACACGAAGTGTGGCAGAGTTCATTTAATGACAAATTAAATTTAGAAATATTACCAAGAAATGTTAAATTTAGTTTCATTTGACTCATTCCACTCGACTTTCTCAATCAATTGGTAGCGTTGGGTGAAACCTGTTGTAATTGCTTCTATTAAAACCAATGCAATGCCTCGCCTTAATTACAAACTGTGGGTATGCATTTATAACCGTTTTTTCTCTTTCCCTCCACAATGTTGTATTTTTTTTATCATTTCTGCGCGCGTGTGCATTTTACATACATTGCACAACGAAATGCATTGTCAGGCTTGACTAACTCTAACCTAGAACTTGAACACAGTTTATTCCTGCTTCATAAAATCAATACATATAATTTGAGGCGCAAGTAAGTAACAGAAATACAACAGAGAGCTCCGCCAAAGTCCAAGCTCCAAAGTCAGTCAGACATTACGAAATCGTAAATCGATGCCAAAACAAAACGTTCTATATACAAACAAAGACAAAATAAACAAAACGAAAACTATAAATACAAACAGAGACACGTCATTGATGAGAGGCAACCGAAAACCACGTCATGAAATTATGAAATGTAAAAAATGGTTGGGAAATGTCATAAGAATCTTAGTTACAATTTATATTCTACTTGCTGAGTGACATTTAAGTTGATGTTCAGAGCTGCACGCGCCACTTGTTCAATTTATAATACCTTACGCTTAGATTACAGGACAAAGTCTGAGACTTAATCTGTTAGAGATTCAGACAGCTATCAGTTGACTTAATATTTCCGTTTCCCAATTTTAATGGCATAGTTGATCAAAATAATAATCTAGGGTCCAACCAGAGGGTCCAAATGATATCGTTTACTAACAATCTGAACAATCTGAGGTAAAAGCAACCGCAGAATTGCAGAGTATGAAGGAGCTGCTTTGAATGACCTTCTAAAAAGTCGTTGAAACTGATTTTTTGAGGGAACTTTTTGGAGAAGGTCAGTAAAACTGAGTCAAAAATAAATTTAATTTGCTTATCGATACATTCGATGGCTCATATATATCGCCTCGACAAAATATTCGATAAAAATATATTATTTAGATATTATTTTCGGCATCCCTACTTGAAATTTGGAATATTTTTGCTTTTCGATATATTCGATATTTCATATATATCGCTTTGACAAAATATTCGATAACGATAAATGGTATTTCTGTAAAATATCGATATTTGGATATTATTTTTGGCATCCCTACTTAAATTTTATTTATTTTTACTCTTCGATATCTCATATATATCGCTTCGACAAAATATTCGATAACGATATATCGTATTTTTGGAAAATACCGATTATTTTCGGCATCCCTAATTATAATTTTAAATATTTTTCAATTGATATATATATTTGATATATTCCATGTCTAATATATATCGCCTCTATAAAATATTCGATAACGTTATATCGTATTTTTTGGAAGTATCGATATATTGAGATATTATTTTCGGCATCCCTTATTTAAATATTTAATATTTTTGCTTTTCGATATCTCATATATGTAAATCGCTTCGACAAAATATTCGATAACGATATGTCGTATTTTTGGAAAATATCGATGTTTAGATATTATTGTCAGCAAAAATTTTTATAAATTTGAAATTTTTGCTCTTCGATATATTCGATATCTCATATATATCGCTTCGACAAAATATTCGTTAACGATAAATCGTATTTTTTTAAATTTTTGATGTTTAGATATTATTTTCGGCATTTCAAGTTTAAATTTTTTAATATTTTTGCTTTTCGATATATTCGATATCTCATAAATATCGCCTCGACAAAATATTCGATAACGATTTATCGTATTTTTGTAAAATATCGATATTTAGATATTATTTTCGGCATAAATATGTATAACTTTGAAAACCCAAAGTCGAACCAAAGTTAATTACAAGAACCGGTTTGCGAACCGCACCGTACTCTTTACAGCAGGTTCACAACAACGGATCCTAATTTCATTCTTAAGATAAGCTCTTTAGCGGATGCTCTGAAACCTGTCCACAATTAATACAATCGCCTTTCGAATGTACAAGCAAAGAAATGGTTGCTTTAAAAGTAAAATCAAGATCAAACATACAAAATTTTGCCATTTTGTTGTTCCTGTTTGATGTTTGTTCTATGTTTGGCTGTGATTGCCGCAATTCGAAAACACGTTAGACCCCGCAGCAACAGAGACAACTTAACTGTTTGTGTGTGTGTGAGTGTGCTGAATTTAGACATGTTTTTGAAACATTTTCTAACCGGTTTTTGCAGCAATTCAAAGCCAGGCTTTTGCCTTTTTCTTCCCTCTCTCTCTCTCTTTCTCTGATCATGATCATGGTCAATGTTTATGTTATTTTTTAGGTGGAAAATTTTCACTTGTCTTGTGTCGGTCACGTGCTTTTTGGCCAGTAGGTGAGACAGACGCAGTTGTGTCTAGGTCATTTATTTTAGCCTTACTTTACTTTCCACACACTCACACCAAAACGAGCGAGTGCAGGAGAGCGTAGATCTTTCTCAATTTTATTTTCATTTCGCCGCCCCCACACACGAGTGAGTGTATTTGTTGTTTGTTTGGCATGTTTGTTACTCTTTCTCTTTTTTCTTTTTTGTATACTTAATTTGAATCTCTTTTGAGTAATTTTTTCTCGCGCCTGGCAAACAGAAATTATTTTCATTGTGGACTTTGACACAGTCATACGATGATTTTGTTACCCCATTTGAGTGAGCGAGTTTGCGTTTTTACAGACAGAGAAATGATGTACAAATCAAAAGTTGCGTATCAATTTAATTTGCAATGTCAAGGCAACTCCCCTCTCAATGCTCGGGGCTCAAGGTGGAAAGCAAAGTTCAAGTAACAATGAACAATGTGAAATTGTAAATATTTAGGCAATAATTTGAGTAGCGCAAATTTTGGTTTGTAATGCAATAACAATAACAATGCTAAGAAATGCCAGGAAAAACTTTCAAGTATGTGGAAATTGTAAATCTAGAAAATATTTGATGTTTATGGACTCAAGTTCATCAATAAAGTTTATTCATAGGCTTCGTGTTCAAAAAAACCACTCGAATAAAATTCTTTATTTTGCTTTTTAAGCAACTTTTACTTGAATCTATTACGAAAAGGAGACAAACATAGATTTTTGGGTATAACAAGCAAACACACACAATCAGCATATCGGAATATACAACATATATTTGGCCAGTGGCGTAACCAGGGGGGGTTGTGGGTGTTTATTACCCGATATCATGTCAAACGTAAGGGAAAAGAAAATTTTAATAAGAAAAAATAGAAGAAAGTTGACTTAGCTAATAATTTTAAGGACAAACCACAAGTTTTTCTCACTAAGACTACTTTTCTGACTCTACTTTTCTATGACAGCTATACTATATAGATGTCCGATATGAACCAAACTTAGTGGAATCATGGAAAAGTATAGCAAACTAAGAAATGCAAAGTCTGGAGGCGTTTTTTATGAAAACAAAACAGGTTTTCTCACTAAAACTAGTTTCTCGACCGATCATTCCTATGGCAGCTATATGTTATAGTCATCCGATTGTGACAAAACTTTGAAGAATTGTGTGAAAGCTTATAAAATATATATTTGAAAATTTTAAAGAAGTTTTCGTTGAAAACAAAAAAGTTTTTCACACTCAGAGCATTTTTCAAACCTTACTTTTGTATGGCAGCTATACTATATAGATGTCCGATTTCGACAGAACTTGGCAGAATCATGGAAAAGCATAGAAAACTAGTAAATACGGAGTTTGGAGACGTGAGCACTTAAAACAAAAAAGTTTTTCTTTCTAGAACTTGTTTTCCGACCTATCGTTCCTATGGCAGCTATATGTTATAGTCATACGATTTGACCAAAAAATTGTGGAATTAGGTGAGAGAATGTGAAACCAACAAATACAAAATTTCAGGAAGCTACCACTTAAAACAAAAAAGTTTTTCTAACTAAGACTGTTTTTCAGACCAATCTTTTGTATGACAGCTATGCCATATAGTTGTCTGATTTTCATGAAACTTGGCAGATTTATAAAAAAGCATGGCAAATATATGAATTCAAAGTTTGGAGGCGTTTCCATGGAAAAGAAAAAAGTTTTTCTCACTAAAACTAGTTTTCCGACCGATTGTTCCTATGGCAGATACGAGATATAGTCATCTAATACGGTGGGTTTCCACATATTAGTAGCGTGAAGCAAAAAGAAGATTTTGTGCAAAATTTTAGCTCGATAGCTTCAAAAATGAAACTAGTTTGCCTAGAAACAGACAGACAGATGGACGAACAATGCTCAATCGACTCAGCTCGTCAACCTGATCAAGAATAAATATAGTTTATGGGATCGGAAATGATGGGATATGGTCGGAAATGTATATTTCTATGCTTGGCAAGCTTCTGTGCAAAATTATAATACCCAAGGGTATAAAAACTACCGGATTGATCTCAAATTTTCTGTGTGTGTGCTTAAATATATGGAGATTACTAATATACAAAAAAAGGAAATTTATTTTTGCAAAATTCTTGACTAGAATACCTTTTCAAGTAAAATGAAGGTTTTGAGTACCCAAAAACCAAACCGAACCGGTTCTTTGCGGTTCGGTTCACTAGATTTCTTTTCATCTTCTTCTTCACTAAGGGCCGATTTCTCATCTTCTAAATAGCTGCTACATATGTTAGATTTTGCTGTTATTGTAGGTTTATGTGACAGATAGCTCTTTGAAGCAGATTAAAAAACGATCCTCAAGGCTAAAATTTCATTCCCCAAGCTTCAAAAACCCATTTCCAGCTCGATTTGATGAGCTACTTTTTTGTGCGCCAAGTTATTATCGATTTTTTTTTAAGCAAAAGTCTCAGGGCCAAGTGTCATAACAAGCCCTCGTTTACATTCCAATTAGCACTTCATTAAAATAACATCAGGCGAATAAGTTGCAATAGTCAAGAATAACGAATTAACTGGGCAAATTAGTGAAAAGTCTGTTCTGTGCATGGGCAGATACAACAAAAGTAACGGTTAAACTGTTGAAACTGCCAAAAGGGGGTTGGGCCAGCGGGATAGGCCGATTACAGAATGTCATTACAGCGGCAAGCGGAAAGGGGGGTGAGTCGTCGCCCAGACATGGCAATCGCGTGACTATTTTTGATTTAAGAGCCCCACCAGAGAGAGAGAAAGCAACAGCCCATGCAACTGGCAAAGGAAAAGCGCACTGCTGCGGGTGGCGGGTGGTGGTGGGTAGGGCGGTGGGTAGGCGGCGGCAGCTGCTGCTGCTGCTGTGGCACGTTTTTCTTTCATTCGCTGGCATTTCGTTATACCAGCTGAAAATCGTATGAGTTTCAGGGGAAATGTTGTGTTGCTGCTTGGTTGCCCTGTCAACGTGGTAAGGCTGGAAACACAGTAAAAGCCAGCCAGCCAGATGCGGCGAAGAGAGCAAGAGAGAGCCACAGCAACAGGAGAAAAGACAGAGAGAGAGCAAGAGAGCGGTCTTGTGGACTGTACAAAAATGCAGGGCAAAGAAAGAGAGACAGTTGAGGGGAAATTTGGTTGTTTTTTTTTTTGTATATAAAAAGGTCAAAGAGCAGATTGTTTACATCAGCATGAGGAAGGGGGAGGGAGCGGGTTGACCATGAATGAAATATGCAACCGGCAAATGAAACGAAGCGTGGCGAGAGTTCTAGGCGCGGAGCAGGTGCGTCATAAATGATTTACCCATGGAGTACAGCCAAAATGCTTAATTTCAACATGCGAAATTCTAAAAATATGCACTAAAATATACAGTCCAACTTCTCTATTATGAACTTGTGTACAAGGAAGTTTGCTTTACAGCGAATTTATTTCCAGAACTTTGCAATTTCAAATATATTTCGGGGAAGTCCCAAGTTATCAATTCTTTCTTACGAATTTTCTATATAACAAAGTTTACTTTTTCGTTTTATAGAAGTTCGACTGTACTTCCAAAAGTGTGTCAAATATATTTTTATATTTGTCTAAAACGTGGCAAAAGGTGTGTGGTTTATATGATTTTATAAGTTGCCACAAACAGTTGAAACACCCGGCATATAGAAGCAGTTCTGCCTTAAGTTTCATCAAAGAACCACTCAAAAATATAGTTCTTGTTCTTTGTAAGCCGAAAAAATCGACCTGGAAACTTATTAATTAGATTCTGGTTACACCTGATGGATTCAAGTGGCTAAGAACATCATCAGCTATTTAAGCAATATCTTTTTACATATTACTTTGTGTATACCAGGTCGTTTCGCAAGATATTATGCAGCGATGTTCATGCCTGGCCCGCAGGGAGCAAACAAATTTCGCTTTTCATATCGAAAGCAAGCCAAAGCTGGTGTCAAATAAGCAATTAGCTTTGAGTTAATGGCCAGCCATCGATGAAGTAGAGCAGAGCTGATTTGCTTATATTTTTGGACCTTCTTGAGTTCACATTAGACTTGAAAACCTTTAGAGAAATTGCCAAAATAGTCAACGGTTAGAGCCACGGTCTAATGGGCAGCTTGAAACCCTTAATGGGTGAGCCTAGGAGTTTCCACTTATGGAGTAACACTTATGTTGCAAGGAAAAGACCTTGGACCTTGGACCTGGACGTGCAACAGCGCCAATCGAATAGGTGGCATAGAGTTATGCCTGTATAAGCACAAAAATATAATATAAGCACTTATAAACGTGACTTAAGCGATTCCTTTACCAAACAGATGAGGTCGGGTTCGGGAAATCATAAGATCTATTAACGAAAGTAGATCTTGGCACCCCAAAAAAACTCGATTTGAACTGATACTCAGGAATTCCGTTCAGTACCCTTCAAAAAATGTTAGAAAAGTTAAACAGAAGGCTAATTGGGCGAGTGTAGAGTCCAGATTAGGTTGGGTCTTGTGCTTTTGAGGCACCTTAACCACAAGTGTGAGTTTCCTAGGTCATGATAAATGACACACTTGCAGAACCTGCACCTGCTTCCATTCGATTTTGTTTTCAATTTCGTTCAAATTAGGCGGAAGAGGAGCGGGATACTGTGTGACTCGGCTTTTATCATCTAATTTCCAATTATGTATCTTTATTCAACTGTTTTGATGACTAAAAGCTTTAAGCGAATTCTCTAATCCATTCTTGGATATCAGATACCACACCAATTTTGATATATGGAATTCGGAAATGAGAACAGGACTGAATATAAGAACTGACAAGGCTTTTAGTCCCTTAATATGTGCCTTTACTTCCTCCTTTAATGGGATGGATGGTACAGGGTGGACCAAGTCGCTTTATCTGGTGGGTTTATCTATCCGTTGATTAGTGTAGCAATTCAAATGAGCAAACTTCTAAGCCAGTGTTTGTTTTTCAGCCTTTATTACCCCTGGGGGCCGAACTCACTCGGCAATTCTCACCGAATGCTTGCCGAACTAAGGCCTTACATTTCTCGCTCTCTCTTTTTGATGAACACTATACTTAACCTAGAAATACAACAGCACAGGCGGTTCCAGCTGAAATCTACCATCAAACATAGGTCACAGAATTGGTCTAATCTGATTCCTTTTAAATAAAATTATAATTATTCAAGAGATTTGTTGTGGAAAATCTGAGAAACCTCAAAAGAGCGGTTCTAGGGAAAAGTGGCAATACGAATCCTTCGATTCAACAGATCGAATCCCTTATTTTGGGGAATTTTTATAGTTTTCAAAAGCAAACGGTTAGCAAGATCAACTTCTAGGAACAACTCTCTTCAAGCTGTCCCTGTTTTGCCTCAAAACGAGCTAAAATTGACTATGTAAGTATGTAAAGTAGTCAATTGGATAAACAACAAAGGCGGCCAAAGGAGGGGCGCTGAACAGCTGTTGCAGTACGCACGTACGTGTGCTCTCGTTCAACTAGCCGCCTTTTACAATTTCAAACTGGAAATAGTATTCATAAACATCACCTAGAAACGCATTATCTTGAGACTTTATCTATTCCCGGGTCGAGCGAACTTCTTGACGTGTCTTCACATCACATGTTTCCGGCCCTTGAACAAAAATAACCGCGCCCTGGAAGTCACCCACAAGCGCCCGTTCGCTCAGCTGACGGCCAGAAACAGATGACCCCGAAGTGGAGACACCCCGCGCCCTTTAGCCCCCGCCCCCACGCATCTCTGACCAACAACAAGGCAGAAACTCGCCTGATTTTCAGTTTGGTATAACAAAATGAGAACGAGTTTGCGCAAAATAAAATAAAGAAATAAAAAAGAACAAAAAAATATTACAAGCTGAGTTACACGTGCTCAGCCCCAAAGAGGGGAAATGTGGGCAAAGAGAAAGAAAGAATGGAAGAAAGAGAGTGCGAGTGCGTGTGCGAGTGTGTGTGCGTGTGTGTGTGCGTGGGAGAGTGTGGGTGTTGTTGTTTATATGCGTGCTTTGAAATTTATTTAAATTGCCATATAACGGTAAGTGCGTAGCACACACGAAGGTCGCACACACACACACATTGAAAATCAATAAACAATTGTACAATTTGTAAAAAAACACCTCATTTCATGTTGCCATTGACAACCAAATGAAATTGCATAAGAAACAAATACTAAATGAATGCATAAATTTAGAATGAGAACGAAAACGAACACTTTGGTCATTGATAAGGTGGCGTGACATTTTCGAGAAAGAAAAAAAAAACAAAGAGAGAGGGAAGGCCACGCCGGCAATAGAAAGAGAGGGAATGCAACTGCGTCAGCTGCTGGTGTCGAGCCATAAAAACTAATTAAGCTTACCTGTTTTAATTTGAAGTTGGTTTTTGTTGTTGTTGTTAATTGTTGTTGTTGTTGTTGATTTGGCGAGAGCGAAAAAGATAAAGCATAAAAAAACATCAGCGATTATATAAAATGACTAAGTTCCAATAAGAACTTTTTTGTGCACACACACATACACACGCACATACAGATATATAGAAAACCGAAATACCGCACGTTTTCTTGCAACTTTCACAATTTGCAACTTACAATTATTATACGGTGCTTTAAGCACACACACACACACACACGTACACGCTTTGAAAGTTTTTTTTAACTGCGTTTTAAGTCTTAGTTTGCGTTTTTTCTTTTTAATTTGGCGCCCGCATAAAATTACACAAAATATTTTTGCTGGGGACGCGTCCAACGTTCTCAAATCACGTTAGGTTTGTTTCTGAAATGATTCGCCGCCGTCGTTTCGCTTTTGCCACGAGATTATTTTCTCCTCTCTCTCTTGCGCGCGCTCTTTCTTGCTGTAACACAAACACACACACACACACATCCCATTTATTTACCTTTGTACGTGTGTGTTGTGTCGGCACTGTCACTGGCTGTTGCTTTCTGATTTTGGTTAGGAATTTGATTGATTTAACTAATGGCAATGACAGAGCAGTGCATCGGCTCTGCGTTGCACTCACTTTTAAGCTAATTTGATTTATTTTGCTTCTATTTTACCATTTAAAATATTAAATAAACAAGAGCAGCGAAATTTTAGGATTTTGGCAAATGGTCACACTAGGCTAATAATAGGGAGACCATAATTTCTTGGGATTTTCGCAGCGCTGGTCACCTTAGCTGCTGGGCCAAGACTTGAAATCAAAGGCTACAATGTTCTCTTCGCTGAATATTTGTATACTTCAAATTCCAATTAAAATTAATTTTTAAAAATTCATTTTATTTTCTTGCAACTGTAAGCTTTAGTAACACCTTTTGTTGTCAAACCGCTAGCGGCAAAATTGAAGCATAGCGACAAAAGCGAAAATGCAAAGCTTGGCTGGCGCCATCTGTTGCCCCATAGCTAAGCTGCCAGCTGGCTGTAGCTAAATTAGCACACTTTTCTTCAGTCTGGCAAGTGCGCGACGCGATGAACACCGACAAGTGACGGCTGCCCGCAAATTGTTTAAATTTTAGTGAAAATAGCTTAAGTTCAGTGTTTAAAATGTTTGCTGGTGTTTATTTAACAACTCGCGCGTGTTTTGTGCATGAAGGCAAGTCTGCAGCTGCCTTGGATATTGTTTTTGTGCAAAGTATGCGGCTGACTGGCAAGGAGAACGAGAAGGGAGCTCGACCTGAGTCCCGTTGCTTTTGATGCCACTTGGGTGCTGCCATTTTTCAGCAGATTTTAATTATGACGAACGAAGGTGATGATAGCCGAAATTGAAAGGTAAGTGTTTATATTATTATTAATAAAATATGCATAAAAAAAACTACTTTATTTTCTTTTAACACTGAATTATTCCCAAACTGTGGTGCAAAAAAAAGGTGGCCACATTTTAGATAAAGTATCGATAAGAATCGATATAAATCGTTTTTAAAAAAATTACTGGAAAAAACACTTAAAACATTAAGGAAATCATTATTTATCAGATTTGGGGTTTTCTTGTGGAGTAAAAAGGCAACACGATTTCGAATCGTACCTTTTTGAACCCGTTGAACGACTTTGTTGCGATAAATTCGTATAAATTCCTTATCAAAAGTGAAGTTTATGGCCACCCTGTGTTACGGGAGGCGCCACAATTAATTGGCTTCTAAAGAACCAGCCTCAAAACGAATTCCAAACACTTTGATTGAATCTTTAACATAATATTTTTGTTTATTTTGGTTGTAAGTACCTTTTGGGGGAGGGTTTTTTTTAGTAAATTTCTCTCGATTTCCACATTTAAGCGATACTATTTTGGTTCAAGTCCTTTGTGTTTTATGTACATATTTAAACTAAATTATAAGCTATAAATTACTAGTTTGTGTGAGGGATTGATGGTCGTCGAAGTCGAATCTCGCTTAGATGGGTAGGTGTAGTTGGTAGGTAGGTAGGTAGGTAGGTAGGTAAGTAAGTACATAGCTTGGTGTGTGTGTGTGGTGTGTGTGTTACAATAAATATCTGCCTTAGATGCTAAATACATATACATACAAAGCTGCTTATACAACTTAGACCTAGACGAATGGGGGGGAAATTAACTAACATGCATATACAGAAGAACTAGCGATCTACAGGAACTAAGTGCTAACTCGTAAAGTTGTAACTGCGCATGGCTCGTCCGGGCGTTACCAGCTCCACCTTGATGTTGGCGGTGGCTGTCACCTTGGTCGTATTGCTATCCGAATGTGTGGTCTCCACCGTGACCTCCGGCTGGACCACAATACTCTGCAGCTCGGGCGGATAGTTGCAAGATTGCGACGAAGCCTTGTGATATGAAGGCGGCGGAGCCGCATGCGACTCCCTCTGCTGATAGTTGTTCATATTGATTGGAGTGCTCCAGTCATTGTGCATTTGTATGGACGAATTGCTCGACTTCCATGATTGCGGCTCTTCGGTAATGGTGGTCAGCGAGGGATCATTGATATTGACATCCTTGTGATAGTGATGCGATTTCTGGCAGTTGTTGCGCGAGGATGAACCACCACGTGAACCGTTCACTATGAACGCCTTATTGGAACGCTTACTGCTTCTCAAGGGCAGCGGCGAGGGTGTGGAAATACGCTCCGGATGCTCCAAGGGTATCAGCTCTGCTTCGGGTCCCAGCATGCTGAGTATAATCGGAAAGACGACCAAACTATTCCAGCCACCCACACAGAGTACGACCAAGAGCAGCCAACAGAAATGGTGGATGACAAACTCAAAGGGTGAGGTGGATAGCATAAATACGGCCACGCCAGAGGTAAGCATGCCATGCACCAGAGGACCCAACGATAGCTGCAGTGCCAGATGTATGCGACGTTGGCGATTGCCCAAAGAGGTCATGAAACCCTAGGGGAAAGAAGAAAACGGAAAGATAACTTAATAAACAAGTTGGGGACTCATTTTTTCAAAGTTTTACTTACCAACGAGATGTGCACATTGGAGCACAGCATCATGCCCACACTTAGAATGAGTATAACAGCTGGAATGGCCGACAGTTTAATGCCCAGCAGGGTCATGGCACCAAATATTTGAGCTAACGAGGCCAACACACTTATGACCACCAATATGGCTGCCCACACGGACAACAGCAGCAATGAGACCAAGACCAAGGCAGCCATAAAGGCACAGGCCAGAATCAGGGCCAAGGATGAACGCAGGGTCATGTATTGCTCCCAAAATATGAAGGGTATACCTGTAAATGGAGAGATGTAAGAGACCAGAGGTGAGATTGACTGAAAACAGTGACTATAGACGAGGTAGTCCACTTAAACTCCCTTCAATTAGAACTTTGCTTGGCATATTTCCCTTCCATATTAGTTTCAATTGAGATTTTTCACAGCCAGTCAATATTTAATTGGAATATTCTACTTCAATTAAATTTTTAATTCAAAAATTTGGCTTCAATTATATTTTTAATTCAGATTTTTTACCTCAATTAAATTTTCAATTGGGATTTTGTATTGACTTGTAAACCAGCATTTGATTGCAAAACCTACCTGATGGATAATTGGGCAATCCAAAGTCCTCAAACTTGACGCTCAGATCTCGGATGTGTCCAATCAAAGTCTTAATCTCCGAGGTATTTGTCAAGCCGTGCAAATAGAAGGGCATCTGAGCATACACCAAGGGCAGACTCTTGGGTATCTTCAAATCATACTCGGAGGGTATATGATAATACTGACGCGGTTCCGGATAGAGTTTACCCTAAAAATAAAAGAAAAGAACAAGTTAGCAAAATTCCCTTGGATTCAAAACCAACCATCCTCCGCCTTACCTGTGAAGCCCCATAGGCAAAGACATCGTTGTACGCCCAGGCCGATAGATAATTGTAAAACGCCTTCGGATTGATGATGCCCTCACTGTTGACCAAACGATTCGTCTCCACCACACCCTTGTCCACCGGATTGTCCACATAGCCCGTTTGCACCATCAGTTTATAGGCCAAAATGGCATCACTACTCGCATTCGTATGCCAACCCTCCTTGGTCAGTCGTCCATCTTTGAATTCTTCGTCGAAGATGCGCTGCAGATTGGCCAGCCAGTCGCTGAACAGCAAGAGCCAGAAGTCGGGTAGGCCACCATTATCATTCTTGATCACATGGGGAACTCGTACGAAGGCGTCATGGTAGTCCCTCAGCAGCTGCTGCTGCGTGGGATACTCAAAGTTGCCCTGGGTCACGGCATACATGCTGTAGAAGCCAAACAGCCGGGTCTGTGCATCTAGGAACTTATGCTCCTGGCTGTCCTTCGGCACCAGATCTATGATATCCAGGCCATCCTGTAGACGTGTCGAGGCATACAGACTGAAGATCAAGGCACTGAGGAAACCCATCACAGCCAGAAACTTGACCCAGCTGAGCATGAGGAAGGGTGTGTAGTATTTGTAGGCAAAGTGCGAGAGTGAAAAGGAGGGCAGCAGGGAGGAGCTGCTGCTGGGGGAGGTTTGTTCCAGCAGAGGATTCTGCACCACGCCACGATTGTGATTGCAGTTCTTCACATGCCTAGAGGAGCCGCCACCCACTCCACGTGAATTATTGTTGTTCATGGGCAGCACCACCACCGGCTCCTTCCACACCGGAAAACAGCAGCAAAATATATCCGCACGTCCCGCGGTGCGACGCCTCAAGTCCAGCGAGATGAGAGCAGGAAACACCAGCAAAGCGGCCGCCACATTGAAACACATGACAATAGCCGCCTGCAGCGAGAAGACCCTCAGGGCGGGCACTGGGATGAATACCGCGGCAAAGAACGCTCCCGCCGTGCTGCAGGCACTAAACAGTATGCTCGGTCCCACCTTCTTCAGTATCAGCTTGGTCTGCTCCTTGCGATTGCTCTCCGCATAGGCGGCCGTCAGCATGAATATGTGATCCACACCGAGGCCCAGTGCCAGAAAGGGTACCACCTGTGTGCTGGCCGCATTGAAAACGATGCCCAGCAGCGCACAGAGACCCAATCCCGCGGCGGTGCTAAAACACATGAGCAATACTCCGGCGACACCCACACTACTCTGGCCACGCACCGGGTCCCGCCATCTCAGCAACGTACAAAAGGCATACAGCACGGTTACAGCCACTCCAATGACTATGTTCCAGGCGCGTGGATGCGAATACTTGGCCAGTATATCGTCCAGCGTGGCCGAACTGAACACATACACATCATAGTTGGCCGCTATGCGGGATTGCTTGCGCAGCAGTTGTTCCACTTCACGCGAGAAGTTCCTTTGCCAGGCGTTCAGCACCTCGGCGGCCTTCTCCTGTGACCAGCCGATGTGATGGACCTTGAAATTATCCTGCCACAGATCGTGCATTTCCTTCTCGGTCATGAGCTGAACCACCGTTTGCAGAGCCTTGGCCTTGCGCAGATGTCCGCTACGATTGCGTTGAGCTCCACCCACGATCAACTCCTCCGGCCAGTGCATATGCTTGGCCGCATAGCCATAACAGCCGCCCGACAGTATGGCGCCCACATCGGGTGGATGTGGACTATTCTTATTGGGCGCGGTCTCCGGACAATTGGGATTCAAGGGATTCAGGCAGGGTTTCTCCATGTAACCACTACTGATGCCGGCACGCTTAAGATATTGCTCGACGGTATCGAAATCAAAGGTAATCTGCTGATCCGACAGTTGTTGCTTCATGAACTTCATCACCGCAGTGGGATTTAGGGTACTCCAAACATGACGTTGATTAAGGAATCTGTAGAAAGGCAAAATAGAGCAGGGGAAATCAGGAGTTAGTTAAGGCTGGAAGATGGAAGTGGAGTAGTAAATTTAACAATGTTGAAAAGGCAGCAGCAACACAGCAGCATTTGAAATGGTTTCAGCTGTCAAAGAACGATTACTCGATTATTTTTATTGATGATTAATGATTTCCCGCATCCATTTGGACTGGATATGTCTTAAGTATCCTTTTAATCAACCAAAGAATATGATAAATGATCCTCCTTTGCCTGAATATCAGCAACGTTGGATGATAAAGAAATATTTACGACATATCCTGTATCAAATGGATCTTTTTTGGATCTTTTCTTTCTTTGTACAATTAAAAATAATCAAATATAATCTGGATTATTCAGATTTATCAAAAAATAATCAAAGATAATCAAATTCCATGTGATGTAAACTGACATTACGACCCTTCAGGAAAAGTGACCTTCTATTTGGGTGACTATTTCCTCTAAAAAATTAACTGTCTAAAAATTTGGACAATTAATATGACTGTGTTCTACTGACAGCTAAAGCTGACATCGACTTAAATGACTTTACACACGATTAGGAAAAGTGACCTTCTATTTAGGTGACTTGAATGACTTCACACACGTTTAGGAAAAGTGACCTTCTATTTAGGTGACCATTAACTACAAAAAAACGGACAGAAATGTTATTTTTTAGTTTTAGTTGATCATTTTTCACATTCTTTAGATGATTTTCAGCTCCGTTGCATGATTAAAGTGATATTTAAGATCTTTTCTGGAACTTTCATGAGAAAAGAACTCCGAACTCAGTCAAAACTCTAGCATATAGGCTTAGATACTTACGGTATGTAGACAGGCACCTCGGGTCCCAGCAGTTGACTGCCCTCCCAGAAGCAATCCAATGGCGTTATAATCGAACATGGGGACATTCGTTGCAGTGTATCCTCTATGTACGAGTGTCCCTCGAAACTTGGGGTGCTCGGTGAGTTGCATATATCTCGTAATCCCCATTCCGTGTCATACATGTGCACCTTCACCGATGTCGCCCTGATCAACACCTCCAGATGTGAGAGTAACGCCTGCGGATGTAATACTGAGGCATTCGGATCGTGTGCCGTTTGTATGATCAGCTGATGCGTCGACGACTCCACCTCGCCAATGGTCTTCTGTGAGTAGGCCAGCTCGGATTCCAGGCGCCCACCCTCCTGTATCCACAGCTGATGCACTTTGGAGTGTATTTGGGCACTTTTGAGGCCCACACAGAAGGTGCTGAGCACTAGGATGGCCACAAATAGCACTTTGCCCGCATGCTTCTGCACGGAGCTGCCAAGTTGTTCGAGGTGGGATTGGAATACTGAGCGCAGATAGATTGCCGTGCGGTTGCCACGCGCTTTGCCCTGCAAGAGACGGGGAGAGAGAGAGTGAGGGGGGGAGTGAGTGAGGAATTTCGGTTCGGTTTGGTTTGCGTTGCCATAAATAACGCATTAAAATTATAACGAAACAGCGTGTGGCCCCCATGCAGCAGGCATATAATTTATATGTTTTCGTAGCATCTGCGAGCATCGCGTCGAGCGGGCCCAATGAAGCCATCATCATCATCAGCAGCAGCAGCAGCCACAAACCCATCCCAATGTACCCAACCCAGACCTACAAAAAACAACACAAGACGCCGCTGTCGACGTCGCTGCCCGAAGCCCGAGCCCAAGCTTGGGCCTGGCTTTCTCAATCTTTGTCTGCCCCTTCGTCTTCCTCGTCTTATTGAGGAAATTGAGCTCCCCCCGAAAATAATGAGGCAAGCGCTCTAAGCGCGCTAACGTCTCAATCGAACGTTTTAGTCGAACAGTCATTCATACCGTGGGTCGAAAGTGCCGCAAAATGTGAATGAATAACAGCACGAACCGAAACTCAACGGGCTCGGCCCACTGTGGCCTTACAGTCGGCGGCGCACCCAGCACCCAGAGCCCAGGTCCAGGACCAGGCCAACAAAAACAACAGCCACAAATTCCAGACTCTGTCTCGAAACTTCTCGAACTTGACTCTGTTGCAGTCGCGGCGCGGCGCGGCGGCGCGGCGGCAGCAGCTGCCTGGGCAGTCTCTTCGTTTGGGGCTTTTATCGCTTTTCACAGATTTTTCCGCCAGTTCAAGTCAAGTTTTCAAGCAACTAAAAGAATGACTTAGGTGGGCTTTATTGTTCTGGCATTGGCATGAACATTTTATGACTACCGTTAAGATAGAAGCCGGGCTTAATGTATGCGGGGGTGGGTGGGACAGAGAGGCCGCACTTCCTGCTGCTTGTTGATGCAGTGCGTGGCATTTCCGCAACAACTTCAAACAACTTTTGTCGCCCTTAATTAACTCATTGGCGGCCCGCCTGCCTTCCTTCCTTCCTTCCTTTCTACCTCTTTTTCGATTCTCTTCTTGGAATTTTTCCATAATTTTGTTGTTTTTGTCGAGCCCCTCGGGGGCCCAAAACAAAAGATGCACCAGGTTCTAGGAATTTTTCGCGTTCAACTACAACAATGTGGCAGTTGGGACCCGGAGGAGGCAAACAACAAACCAAAAAAAAAAAAGAAAAACTAAAAATAAACTTAATCTAGATTTCGGTACCCAGCGGTTGCATTCCAGTGCAGCTCAAACTGTTATTGAGACATCAAACGCGGCTCAACAAGGACTGCAACATGCTGTGCAACATGTGACATATCATCAATCTTGTTGTTGTTGCTGTTGCTGTTGCGTGCTCGACACACCCCCGCAGCTGCCGTCGTCCTCCTCGTCGTCGTCGTCGTCGTCGTCGTGAGGAAATGTCACAAATTGATTTATGACCAGGCCAAGAGTGTTTTTTTTTGTTGTTGTCTTCTTCTTGAGGCTGCATTTTCAAATAAAAATGTATTCTCTAGGAAACAACTTCATTAGAAATGCGCACAGCACAGCGCAGATCAGGTCTTGGTCTCGCCCTCGGCCCGGCAGACTCACTTAATCCCGCTCTGCCTAATCCCACAGTCACAGTTTGACGCGCACTGACTGCTGGGCATAACGAATTTGTGTCCGAGGGAGATAGCCATAGCGTGGAAAGCAGGTGTTTTTGTTTATGGGTAATTCAACAGCAACAACAACAACAACAACAAAAAAGGCAGAAAAAAAATGTAAGAAAAATTTGAAATCTACAGTGAAGCATCCTTTAGGGGCGTTTGCTAGACTAGAATTTGGAAAAGTTTGATATCCAAGAATCCAATCCAAGAACAAAATTTGTTTACCCATCCTAAAGAAATTCCAAGGTTAGCATCCTTTCAGCTCCAAGGCCGGAATGGTACTATCCCGAAGAACCTCCCGAATCTTGAACCATTCGAGAGAGTGAGTGTAAGAGAGTAAGTGGATTGTTTCTATACTTTTTAATAAAATAAGGTTGGCAACTCTCGCGAGCGCTTGACAGTCGTGTGTGCTAAGATGCAGACGTTCGTAAGTTCAGTCTTGCGGGATACTGAGTTCAAGTCTTAGTAAAGTAAAAATGTAATGTCAAGTTTAATTCAGCTTAGAATACAGGTGGTGTGCCCTTCCCTTTCCCTTTTAAAATATGTTGTAAGTCTTTCAAGTGTGAGTTCGCTTAAAGAGATTACTTCTAGTGCGGCTAGACTCAAACCGGGCTAGAGAATATGAACCCTGTCTGGTTAAGGCTTAGTTACAGACCTTAAGCAGCTCAGAAACTAACAGAGAAACAAAAGGCCAAGTACTTTCTGGCTAACTGTTCCCAGACAAGCTTATTATAAGAATGGTAGATGGAAAGGCAATTGACTTTTTATAAGCCTATGCCAGCTCCACCACAAGAACCAAATAGGACATCAAGTCAACGTTTATTAGACTAAACGGAATTGTATAACGACTGAAATTGCTTTACACAGATTCATTAACAGAAATACCAAATAATTTTCTCAATTTAGATAACAGACAACAAAAAAATGTTCAACTAATTTGTGAATAAGACTATCTGAGTTCTCTTCTGATCTTTTTGACTGCCAACTCAAAGTAAACTGAGATATTTGACAAGTGACAAGTGAAAATAAAGCTTAAAAGAACTCATATAAGCACTCAGACAAGTAAAAGAAGTAAGAAAGTTGGTCAAACCTGACTATAATAGACTCCATAAAACTCTACCCAAAGTTTGTGTTAGGTGCCACCCAGCATAATTGTTTGTTTTTCTTCGAACTCGACTATTGTTTATCCAATCTTTATCAAACATTTGGCGGCTTGATAAATAGTTCTGTTAACCAAATATGTCTTAAAGGTACGAACCTTCTAGGTGCAAAACTGTGGGAGTTAGGAGGTTTTTGCAAAATTGTGGAGTCGGTAGGGGGCTTGGCAAAGATTTAAAATAAACTTGATATACAATGCTTATGTCCCATAAATGTCGATCATACATCTCTTACCATCTCTGACATCTATTTGTTCATACAGACAAATATCGAATCGGGTACTGAAGCTAATCCAGATTATATATACTTTATATATTCTGACAGCTACATACATTTGCAAATACAAACTCAATATACTCTGTGTACCTTTGGTACAAGGTTTAAAATCTCTACCATAGCTCTGTTGCCACTGGCAGCTTCTCTGCTTACTTTGCCGACCACTGCTCTAAAAGATATGTCATATAAAATTGTATTACAAGCAGATGTACGATTAAAAGCTTATATCATTATCAATTTGATACACATTTTGTTTAATTGAAGCTTAAAAGATTGATGGGCAAGCAGAAGTGTTCGGTTAATAGCTCATATCAATATCAATTCAAACCATTAACCGTTATTTTTATACCCTTGCAAAGGGTATTATAATTTTGCCCAGAAGGTTGCAACGCATAGAAATATTCATTTGCGTCCCCATAAACTATATATATTCTTGATCAGGGTGTCGAGCTGAGTCGATTGAGCTTTGTCCGTCCGTCTGTCCGTCAGTCTGTCTGTTTCTACGCGAACTAGTCTTTCAGTTTAAAAGCTACCGAGCTGAAAATTTGCACAGAGTCTTCTTTTTGCTGCACACTACTAATATGTCGGAACCGACCGGATCGGATGACTATATCTCATAGCTCCCAGAGGAACAATCGGTCGGAAAACTAGTTTTAGTATGAAAAACTTTTTTCTTTTCAATGAAAACGTCTCCAAACTTTGTAATCGTAGGTTTTATAAGTTTTTTTTTATAATCCTACCAATTTTTATTAAAATCGGACAACTATATGGTATAGCTGCCATACAAAAGATAGGTCTGAAAAACAGTCTTAGTTAGAAAAACTTTTTTGTTTTAAATGGTAGCATGCTGCAATTTTGTATTTGTTTGTTTCTCGTGCTTTTACATAATTCTACAAGTTTTTGTCCAAATCGGATGACTATATCATATAGCTCCCATACGAACGATCGGTCGGAAAATGGGAAAAAGAGTATTTTTTGAAAATATTTAAGCGAGCACTTGCAAGGGTATAAAAACTTCGGCACAGACGAAGTTAGCTTGGCTTTCTCGTTTTATATCAATTTGATCCTAGAGAGTATTATAATGATATTTTGGTTATTCATTTGATATGCAAAAGTATTTATTTGAAAAAGACACATTTTTATGTTAAAGAAAGATCTTTAGATGTGAAAAATATTCAATAAGCCTCGCACAATCAGATCCTTATAAAGCCTTCTGTTTGAATGACAACCATTTTGTTATATGAGGGAACAAAGTTCCAAAATTTAGAGAATTCTGTTTCAGTTCTGTTGACAGTTTTCTAAAAACCAAATTGCTTTTACTAGCTTGTTAGGATAAAGTATAAAATTGCGATAAACTGGTATCAAAATGATACCAAAAAATATCAAAATGATATTTGCTTGTATCAAATTGATATTAAAAAATTAAAATAGAAAATTGTCTGCCTGTTACAAGTTGGTCTTTAAAATATATTTTTGATACCTACGGAACTATCAAATTGATGTGGAAATATTGGTGTTAGAAATGTATTTTAAGCAGGGCTGCAAACCGGTTTGGAACCCAACCGGTTCGAACCCGGAATTCCGACTGTCAGATTACTGTGAACCGAACCTCGAACCGAACCTCTTAAGGTATTAAAGCTGAACCTGAACCTGTTCCGAACCTATAATTTCGGTTTGGTTCAACAATTATTAAAGACATGAAAAAAGTTGACCTATTTCCCAGCAACTTTTTCTCTTATCATGATGGTTCTGGAAGACTGAGTCTTACAATCGGCAGGAAGGTTTAATGTAAGCATCCATAAAAATGTTCAGAATTACCAATAGAATCCCTAGCCTCTGTTTTTTAAGATCCTTTTCTCCAAAGCTTACTGAATTATTCACAAAATAAGAGCTTAACATTACTGTGGAAACACTTTTGTTACGGAAATCGACGCAATATCCTTGCAGTTTATTTCGTTTTTAGGTCGATTACTATATTAACTTGTATTAAGCATGGGCTGAACCAAGGTTCGAACCAAAACCGTTGCCCAAAAACCTTGAACCTCAAGATTCTGAACCTGAACCATTTTTAAATTTTGGTTCGAACCCGCGAGCCGGAGCTCCCAAAATATTTTTGGGTTTGCAGCTCTGATTTTAAGTACTTTCGAAAATATCAAATTGATACTTGTTGCCTTAATTCTGAATTTTGAAATGAGTCAAATTGATAAAAAACCCTCTGAAAAAGTTTAAATCATTTGAAAATCCCCACAATTTTTCATACAGAGACCCCCCATAAAGTAGCGACTGCTTAATTACACGCCACATTAAGCCACTCAACAAACGTTTCCATGACCAAGAAACGTTTGAAAGATAAAAAAAAAACTACCACTTGAAGCTCCTATAAGGCGCGTCAAGCCATAAAATATTAGCACAGCGCCCAGATATGCCGCAATAAAAATTCAATACAAATGAATTTGTTGCTTTTTTTTGCATAAAATGAAATTCAATATGAGAGACCACCCAGGCCTTAAACATATGCATAAATAATATTGTTTATGGATGAGTTCACGATTTATGATTTCACTATTATTGAGCTTTCACATGTATTTGGCGCCTGGCCCGGTGGCCCGTGTTGCCAAGTGCATTTGGCTAAAGCTCATCACAGCAGGACACTGGCGGAGTCAAGTTTTTCCATGTTTCTCACGTAAACGTGTGCCATAAAACTTGTAGCTACCATAAAAGTTATAAGCCAGCTGATAACGTTTTTGAATACCAAAATCTTCACTTGAGTGAGTTTTCGATTTACGATCGGTAGCCTTCCTTTTTTTTTTAAATTTTTCTGGTTTGGCATTTAAATGGAACTTTTTTGTGTTTAATTTCACTCACAGCTGCGGCAGCTGTCAAAAAAAAAAGCATAGACAAAAACTGCGTCACCGTGGAGACCATTTGGAGCTCTATTTTTAGTGTGCGTTTGGAAATCTGTTCAAATGCAAAATCCCTTCCTTTGAAAGACCACACGCACATGCAAATGTTCATTTGGCATCATTTTATGGCGCCCCCGAAACGTGACTAGCAAACAGCAGCGTTGAATATCTTATACCTTCTCCTTTTGTTTTTGGCACCACCACCGAAATCGTTAAGTGAAGGTTTGAAGGTCATGGGAGTTGGCAGCAGATGGTTTACAGTTAAGCGCGCCAGGTGCAAAAGTGTAACCGATCTTAGCTTTCTTGTGGGTGATGTAATCAGTTCAAACTGAAACTGGAACTTCACCTGCCCCGGCAGCGCAACGGGCAACGAGTTTTGTTTTTAATTTCTTCATTATTTTCGTACGAAAATGCTGGCCTACCTGGCCACGTTCACAGGTACACACGCACCACCACCACCACCACCACTCTCCGCGGAGTCGTCGCTGGTCCGTTCTGTCCGTTAACTGCTTTTTCAGTGAATTCCGTGATTATTGCCTGAATGTTTCTTTCCGGTACTCGGACCTCGCTGGCTCTCTCTCTCTCTCTGTCCCTCTCTGGGCCAGCTCTGCTCTTGGCCAATGTCACTTCTCCGCTTTACCTTTTGTGTACCTTTTTCGTTCGAGTTGTTGTTGGCCCGGCCGCTTGCTTGTGTGTGGTCGAGTTAATGTCTTCATAATTCTTTTGATTTTTTTTTTTACGTCTTGCTTCGCTCGAGACTCTCTGATGAAGACAATAACAGTTTTATGTGCGGCGGGTCCCGGTTCCCTTGGCCCCTAATGAAGATCAAGACGAGACGAAGAGTGAAAAACACTCACACAGACACACATATATATTTGGTGTGCCCCTCGCACCAGCTGCAGATCGGGGAGATCAGTTGAAGTTGTGTGTGTGTGTGTGCCCGATGGAGGCCTAAAAATTGAGCTGTCAATTGTGGGAGCAATCGTGCTGTGTGGGTGTTATGTGGGGCAGCATTTTTAGGCATGATTGGTACACTGAGATAAAAAAGAGGATAAAAATGTAAAATATGCATTGGATGATTTCGGTATCCATTTTAATGTCAAATGGATCTTAAATCTTCCTCAAAAGGAGCTGAAAATCATCCAAAGGATATAGAAAATGCATATTTTTTTAAGCAGGGCTGAAAACTTCCGAAACTTATTTGAGTTTGGGTTCATGAAGCGGTTTCACAAGGTCGCTGAACCAAGGTTCAGCTCGAAAGGTTCAGCTTACAAAACATTTATGCAAATTGAAAGGAAATTCAACGTTTTAAGCATGGAAGCCTAAAGTTTTGATGTTTTTAATATAAAACAAGAAAGAAAGTCGGTCAAGCCGGACTATAACATACTCTGTACCAAGAAAATTTGTCTTTTGATCATAACTCGAAAACCGTTCATCCGATCTTCTTCATTTCTTTGGCGGATCGATAAGTTATCCTAATAACTAAATATGTCCAGAAGGAACAAGCCATCTATCTTCAAAACTGTGGGAGATAAGACGTTTTTTCTAAATTGCAGGGGCGGGAGGGGGCGTGGCCAAAATTGAAAATAAACTTGATCTGCCTGCAGACATAAGAAGCATATGTCCCATACATGTCAAACCTCTATCTCTTACCATCTCTGAGATCTGTGCGTTCATACGGACAGACAGACAGACAGACGGACATGGCTATATCGACTCGGCTGTTAATGCTGATCAAGAATATATATACTTTATGGGGTCGGAGATGCTTCCTTCTGCCTGTTACATACTTTCGCACAAACTTATAATACTCTATGTACCTACGGTACAGAGTATAATTAGAGCTTAGTTTAAGTTAATCCTATTAATACGTTCTTTTCAATGATTGTTTTCACAATAACTTGAACACGTTATCATTTTTGAATCAATCTTTGAATTCCCTCAACAGAAGCGCAATATAGTCGTTTACCGCTTTTATATTCAACATTTTTCATTATTTACTAGATCCTTAGCTTAGAATCAGGGCTGCAAACCTTATAATTGTATGCGTAGCTTCGGTTAACGGGTTCGAAAACCAGCAGTTACCTATGGCTAATGTTCAAAAGCTTGATGTTCAAGGGTTTTGAGTGAAGGTTTTGGTATGAACCTAGGTTCGGCTCATGTTTTGCATAAATTTTAGATAAAAAATCAATTTTTTTATAAAATACACTAGATATTTTTACGAATTGCTTCATTATACCCAGGCAGAGGGTATTATAGAATTGTCACGCCTAAAATAAAGCATCTCTGACCACATTAGATATATATATATGCTTGATCAGCACCTTCCGTCTGTTTCTATGCCATCTCCTTCGTCTTAACCAAACTTTGCGCGGAGTCTTTTAGTACAAATACGCAGCTCATTTGTCGGAACCGGGCTGGATTGAATGAATATAGCATATAGCTGTCATAGGAACGATCGGTCGAAAAACTAGTTTTGGTAAGAAAAACTTTTTTGTTTTCAATGGAAACGCCTGCAAACTTTGTATTTCTTAGTTTGCTATGCTTTCCCATGATTTTACTTAATTTGGTCGAAATCGGACTACTTTATAGTATAGCTGCCATAGAAAAGATAAGTTTTAAAAATGGTCTTAGTAAGGAAAACTTTTTTGTTTTCATTTGTAGCGTCTTCAATTTTTGCAGTTATTTATTTTATGTAGTCTCACACAATTCTACAAGGTTTGGTCAAAATCGGTTGACCATAGCATATAGCTGTCATAGGAACGATTGGTCGAAAAACTAGTTTTAGTAAGAAAAACTTTTTTTATTTTAATGGAAACGACTCCAGACTTTGTATTTCTTAGTCTGGTATGCTTTTCCATTATTCCACTAAGTTTGGTCGAAATCTGACATCTATATAGTATAGCTCCCATAGAAAAGTAAGGTGCCAAAAGTAGTCATACCGAACCGAAACGAAATCTTGGGTTCGAAACAGGTTCAGATTCAATTATTTTCCCATACTTGGTTCGGCTTAGGGTTTTTCTAAATATTTCATTAACATCTTTCAAAAAATCATTGGCAACATTGAGTGCTATTTATGAACCGAACCCTTTTTTAACTTTTTCTTGTACCGGTTCAGGTTCGCCCGGGATAAAATGATTAGCCCCGGTTCTCACTTACCAAAATTCCCGAAATCTCCGATTTCGGAACAGTTGTATACCGAACCGGTTCACAGCTCTGATTCAAGAAAAGCATATTAAAAACTTAAAACTAAGCTGATTATAGCCTGGATCCCTAAGTTGTTTAAAAGCTGAAAGGCTAGATTAACTTAGAGCTGCAACTATCTTCACTTAGATAAGATCTCCACCCGGCAAACAAACAAAGGTGTAAATCATGATCACACTTCTGACGCAGATTTGTATATCGGAGGAAAATCAGAAAAATATCATAAGCCCCAACCCCAACTGTAAGATCAAAGAGCACACACCGATAGCGAGCGAGCGAGCGGGCTGTTCAAGTGGTGAGTTTAGGAGAAGGGCGGGTCCGGGCAAACTAATCCTTAAGCAAACACACGTCTCATTTTAAAGGAGTGGCCCCGAGCGGCGACAGACAGAGCAAGATACCTGCATAAATTGCTATTGCTCTGAAAAGTGGCTTCCGAGAAGGCCAGCGAAACAAAAATGCGGCCAAACAATGTGGAAGATGAAGATATCTCACGCCTACAAGCATTTCCGGCTTACACAGAGCGAAGAGGGGAGGTTTCAAGTAGACATGCCGAAGATGTAAAGGAAGTTCTGAGAAAGTGCCGAAAATTGGCATAACCAATGTTGACTCTACTCGTTAGAATCTGGCAAGTTTATGCTACTGGTATTCAGTTTTGGATGCCACAAACATTTGTATTTGTATTTGTGTTTGTTGTTCATGCATAGTTGTGAAAAACACAAACGTATCGTAGCGGCATGACTAAACAAAATTTATGACCGCAGCAGCGACTTCTTCAAAATGCCGCCAATGTTTCTCAACTTCCTGTGCAAAGTGTGTGTGCTTTACAATTGGCACAGTCAATGCTAAGAGCAGCATAGAGAGAGGGAGAGGGAGACAGAGGTGGAGGCGGGTAACAAGCGTTTTCATTCATGAATTTATATGTATCCCATAGATACAATTGAGCGTCGTCGGGTCTGTACATGGCCTGCATCCATAGTGCGGCATTGCCATAAATGAGTTTGCGACAAACAAACAAAAAACAAAGGAAAAAAAATATAAATAAATATAAATATCAATAGACAGGCGTGTAAGCATATGATAAAGCTAGAGACATGACAATAATAACAACAAAAGCCGTAAAGTTGTTAAGTGAATAGCACCAAATCTTTGCATACTTTCAGGGGTCTTTTAAAAATGTAACTTGTAAATATCAATTATACCTAAAATGGAATGTAGATCAATGGAATAACCGGATTGGATGACTATATCTCATAGCTCCCATAGGAATAATCGGTCGGAAAACTAGTTTTAGTATGAAAAACTTTTTTCTTTTCAATGGAAACGTCTCCAAACTTTGTAGTCGTAGGTTTTCTATGTTTTTTTTATAATTCTACCAAGTTTTATTAAAATCGGACAACTATATGGTATAGCTGCCATACAAAAGATAGGTCTGAAAAACAGTCTTAGTTAGAAAAACTTTTTTGTTTTTAATGGTAGCATCAAGCAATTTTGTATTTGCTTGTTTTACATACTTTCACCCAATGCTACAAATTTCTGTCCAAATCGGTTGACTATATCATATAGCTCCCATACGAACGATCGGTCGAAAAATGGGAAAAAGAGTATTTTTATACTCTGTACCGAAGGTACATAGAGTATTATAAGTTTGTGCAAAAGTATGTAACATCCAGAAGTAAGCATCTCCGACCCCATAAAGTATATATATTCTTGATCAGCATCAACAGCCGAGTCGATATAGCCATGTTCGTCTGTCCGTCTGTCTGTCCGTATGAACGCACAGATCTCAGAGATGGTAAGAGATAGAGGTTTGACATGTATGGGACATATGCTTCTTATGTCTGCAGGCAGATCAAGTTTATTTTCAATTTTGGCCACGCCCCCTCCCGCCCCCGCAATTTAGAAAAAACGTCATATCTCCCACAGTTTTGAAGATAGATGGCTTGTTCCTTTTGTACATATTTAGATATTAGGATAACTTATCGATCCGCCAAAGAAATGAAGAAGATCGGATGAACGGTTTTCGAGTTATGATCAAAAGACAAATTTTCTTGGTACAGAGTATGTTATAGTCGGGCTTGACCGACTTTCTTTCTTGTTTGAAAATATGTTAGCGAGCACTTGCAAGGGTGTGAAGTCTTCGGCATCTTCTTTGTTGTTGCTTTAAAAAAAAATTGTTTTATTTGTGTTAGTAACTGCGCTAGCTTTAGATCTAAAGGGTATGGAAGGAATACTCCTTTTACTTTTAGGTACCTCAAGTTTATTTGCCTGCCTTGCCCATTATTTGAAGAATCCTTACATCTTGCTCAATTTTGCAGTCGGATGGTTCGAACTTTATAGAACTATCTAGTAAACAGCCCTATTTATTGATCCACCAAAGGTTTGGTAAAGATTGGTTGAACGATGGTAAGGTTATAGGCAAAAGAAAGTCTGCTGATGCAGCGCTGCTTTGTGTAACCACTGAGCATACACTTTTGCAAGTTAAAGTGTTATGTTACAGTCGGGTTTTACCAACTTTCTTAGTGTTATCTTTTAAATATTGAACTAAAATTCGGGTCGTTGTCGTATTATTAGCTCCTTATTACCAAATTTGGTTCATCTTGGGACATTATATAGCTGCCAAATAATCGGTTTGGTCGATGAGCATACATTTTGTTGATTTAGAAGAAATTGCATCGAAACTCGGTATAATCACATGTTTAGAGGTTCTAAAATGATTTGAAATATCAGGTTTTCGTTGGGATTATGCTTTTTATGTGTTTCTTAAGCAATTAAAATGGAAATTGGAATGTGATTCAAATTGAATCAATCCTTTTTATAGCTGGATTCTTTGCTCTACACCACAGCGTTCTCATATTAGATTTAAACAATTTCTAGTTCTATGACAGCTAGAACGAAACCTCCAACTCTATTCAGGGCACCCGTTACCTTCCAACATCATCACAAACAATCATCGTCTGGGTTGGTAAAAAAAAAGGCAACCTCCACTACCCCGGAGCTCAGCTTCATTTGGCATTCAACTCATTCATGAAAACGTCAGACCCGCTCAGACCTCCCAGTAGCGAAATGATTGTTTTCTTTTGAAAAAATAAATAATAATGATAATGCTAATTTGCATAAAGCTAACAACATCAACAACACAAAAAAAAAACGGCTAACAAACATAAACTCAAACGCACTCGTCGCGCTGCCTTTGCCTTTGGCTTCGTTAGACAATTTTAATGTCTTAATATATTTCGTTAAATTGAGTCATTAAAATAAATCGCCAACCGATGACGACGATGTTGGCGGCGCCCGTCACGAGCAAAAGGCAAGACCACACCTCAGCTTCAAGTTGGAGTCCAGAGATCGAACGTTCGGTTGCCACAACTTTCGAGAAGTTCACAAAAATGTTACAGGGAGAGACGCAGAGACAGAGACAGCGAAGAGAGATAGAGAGACATAATTTAGCTGCATACACAGACAGGCACAGCAATAACAAGGCACGCCATGCGGTTGCCACAGCAGCAGCAGCAGCAGCAACAACAGCAGCAACAACAGCAACCGCAACGGTAATGAAGACATCAAGTTGTAAAAAGCACCACAAAAAAAGGCTAACCAGCCTTACAGTTTGACAGTTACTGGGCCAAGGCAAATGGCTAAAGTATTTGCCATAAATTCCTTATCAATTTACACACATTTCCTCAAGCCTCCCTCTCTAATCAAAGCTTCAAACATGCCAAAACTGATTCGCATCTCACAAAAATTTGTTGAGCAGGCGCAATCACATCAGCAACCAGCAACAGCAACAGTTGAAATAGCTGGCGGAGAGAGTGGGGGGGCCAGGCCACCCATGTAGATGCTGCTGCTGCTGCTGCCGCCGCCGCCGCTGCTGCTGCTGCTGCTGCTGCTGGCTACGAAAGCAAAAATGAAAAAGAAAAACACACACAGCGACAGCCACAGAAACGTCGACAGCAGCAACATGCAATGCGATTGTTGTTGCTGCTGCTGCTGCTGCTGCTGTTTATTATTTTGCGGCTGAAGCTTTTTTTTTTGCCTGTTTTTTTTTTCTTTTTACATTGGATGTGGTCTTTGCTGTTTTTGGCGCTCGTTGCAGTTACTGTTTGTTGTTTTTTTTTCCTTGCGGTCTGGTCACAAAGCTACACACAGTAGCTCCCAAAGTAATGAAGTTGTCTGTGGGTCTGGCCTGGGATCTTAAGTCCTGCTGTGTGCTTAGCTTTTTGGTCATTAATATGTGCAACAATTTGATGAATCATTTTGCCAAAAAAAAATAAAATGTATAAACAAAAAGATACAAATTGGACTACATTTGTTAAGGAAAACCATTATTCAATGACTTTTGGGCAATTTGTTTGTTATTCAGAAAATTCTAAAAAATTTCAACTTGCGATATTTTCACCAAACTGAGGGAATAAAGGCACTTTAAACTTGATTTCGATATGTAGTTTGTTTAGGGAATTTTTGGGGTATGCTAACTTTAAGTTTCGAATGCAAGTCCGTCGAAATTTTGCGGTTTCTTAGCGCCTAAACCTAAATCTACAATCTTTGTACAATATCACAATTTATATTTACATGCAGATATCTGTCACATACAACAAACAGATTATATGGCACTATCTAGCAGATAAGAATCGGCCTTAATATATAAGAATTTGTATAATTGCTAGTGCTTTGTACCCATTTTGGTTTGCCAACACAGAGAAACTAGTTCAAGAAATCGATGGAGTATTTCAAGAGTTTTCAGGGATGCCGATTTGAATGAAAAGAGTATGAAAAATGACCAACTAACAGAATATCTACAATATAATATACATCTTCACAATCTAGTAATCTCTCAACTAGGGCTGCAAACCGGTTTTACCCGACTCCGACTTTTATTTTACTGTGAACCAAACCTTGAACCGAAAGTCTTTACCCGTTCCGAACCTAAAATTTCGGTATGTTAGACAACAAAAAGTTTGATCTTCTGTCTAGCAATCTGGTTGGTCTTTAACAACTAAGTCTTAAAATGGCCAGAATAGTGTAATAAAAACCATAGAATGACACTTAGAACAACTTATAAAATCACTGCCCAAAATAGCCTCTGATGTTAAGATCTTCGTCATATATCCTAAAGTTTTATAGATGAATGGTTCGTACCTTAAATGCATATTTAGTAAACAGAATTATTCATCGATCCGCCAAATTAATGATCGCAAGAATGCTGGGTTATAAGGAAATCAAACAAATATGTTGGGCAGCACTTAACGGCTATGGGCAGCACTTAACGCACAACTTATCACAAACTTTGGTAGCTCTTGACCCACTTTCTTGAATGCCTTGTGTCCAATTCCACTTTCACAACAAATTTTGTGATTTATAACTATTTCTTGGACTAAATATGGGTGCTTATTCATAAAACTTTTGCTGTAGTTGATTTGAAATCAAGACTGTATATAATTTTGGTCGTATCGAACCTATATCTTGGGTTTGAAACGGCTTAAGGTTCAATTATCCATCACTCTTGGCTTGGTTTAAGGTTCGGTTCAAAGTATACAAAATGTCCGAACTCTGGGTTCGTATCAGTTCGTCTCAAAAACGGCTTGCAAAACTAATAGAAAGGTGGTCGAGCCGAAATAACCATAACAAACAATTATTTAACCATGTAATCCTAAAAGTTTCGGAGCTGAAATGTGTACCAAATTCAATATTAAAACTTGGATTTTCTTACTTTAAAAATGGAAAAACTAACTTAAGGTCGGTAATAAAGTTTTGGATTTAAAATGTTTGAAATTTTAGACCTTAAGTCGATCTGGAGTCGTTTCTAATATGGTTTTTCTACCCAATTAGTACGGATAGTTTAAAATTTACTTATTTTTTGATATTAAAATACATATTTTTCATATCCTTTGGATGATTTTCAGCTCCATTGGATGATATTTTAAAATCCGTTTAACATTTAATGGTTTTTTTAATATTCAAAAAGTATATTTAAGAATATTCTTGCCAAAATTTATACCAAAATCATCTAGTGGATATATTTTAATATCATTTTTTCTTTGGGAAGGCGAACGGAGTGGGGAAAAGTAATTGATCGAAGAGATCAGTTAATGTTTTTTAAAAAAGAATAGCCATAATCCAAAAACTAAAATATGCCAGAAATCGTTTACCACTTCTTAAGTAAATTTCTGTACCAGTTTTCAGCTTACTAAATTCGTAAAGCAATTTCAAACCCAGCTTCAGAAATAGTTCACCTATTTTAAACCATTTCCATACAAGTCTGAGATATCTTCCACGCTTCCACCGACTAAAAAAAAAATAAACATAAAAATTAGCATCTAAGCCGCTTTACAACTTAATTCGCATAACTTTTAGTTAATCACCGTAATTAATAAGCCAGCTGGCAAAGACAAAAAACACAAAATCCGCGCAGACAACTCTATTAAGCGAAATGAAAACGAAAAGAGACAAAATTTATTGACAACTGTCCCCCGCTCCTAATGGACCCATTAAACAAAACAAAAAGCTAGCCGAGATTTCGACTGGCAAAGGGAACTTACCTTATCAATTTGATCGAGCGCCACTTGGGCATCCACCCAGCTGGTTCGTATGTAAAGATCCGAGAATAATTTCTCATCGACCACATCGCCGTGTGTGTCCGGCACGCGGGGCAGATTGGATCCGGCAAAATGGATATCCATTTTTGTTATTTTTATTTCGCTTTTTTTTTATCAAAAAAAAAAAAGTGCTGCCAATGTCTGTGGACTGGAGTCCAATATGTGTGTGTGAGTGTGGTGTTTGTGTGTATTGCGTTGGTTAATACAATTTGTGTACGCTTGTTTGTTGTTTAACTATTTGAATTTTGTATTTTGTTTAGCTGCAGTTGGCACCAGACTTAGACTTGACATTTTTTTCCATTTATCACTTCTCCCGCTCGCTCACTCGCTTTTGCTCTCGCTCGCTCTCGCTCTTTGTGCGGGCCTCTCTGTTGTAGGTTGTTTGGTTTTGTTGTGATTGCTGGCTTCGCTTTTTTTTTTGTTTGTTGATTTGGATCAACTACAAGCAACATTTGTGCACACTTTTCCTTGAGAATTTCAACAATTTTCACACATAATTTTTAACACACATTTTTCCGCCGCGACAAACGGACGCCTCACGTTTTTCTTTTTCTCTCTATTTCTCTTCGAATTGGTTTCCCTCTTTTCTTTTTTGTTGTTATGTTTCACACACACACACACCACTTTGCGCACGTCGACGGTTTCGTTAATTCATGAATTTCAATTTCGTTTCGCATTCGTAAGATACAATTTTTGTTTGAAACACAAGATTCTTTTTCCAAAAAAAACATGTGCGGTGTTTTTTGTCGGCTGTTGTAGTAGTATTTGATATTTTCTTGTTCACTTTGTGGTCTCCAGCTTATTAATTTTTGCGCGTTCCGTACACACAACCGTTTCGTTCGAGGATCGCACGCAGTCTGAGAGATGTATCTGTGTATCTCGTAGATGCGGCACGCCAGGCCAGGCCAGGCCAGGCCAACAACTTCATTAGGCGAGCAGCGAGCGAGCGTGTCCGAGAGTGAGTAAGCTCTCTCGGCTTACGCTCTGGTCGCTCTCTATTTGGACGCGGCCATTTTGGATTGAGCACGCTCGCTGCGAGGGTGGACTGATGAATTGATGTAGCTTTAATTGTAAAGACCTTTTTATACCCTCGTTCTTAAAGAAACATTCGATTGGATTTATAAAAGGAGTAGAATTTGTGCTGCTTACCAAGAATCATTGACTGTGACGACGTTTCCTTACTCGAATAAGGAATATAATTTGCCTGTTTTATTCAAGAAATACTGAAAAACACTATTTTTTGAGTTAAGAGTTAAGGTTTGATCCTATTCCCACAGTTTTATGTGGCATACATTTAGGGGTCACTGAAAATCCTTTAAAAAGACGCATTAGGTTAATTTATTTTGTTGAATGTAACCTAAAATGATGATTCTGTTCAGATTTTGATATAACCAGAGTAAAATTTCAAGTCAACAATGGCTAAGTGTATAAAATCTTCATCCAAGCTTGAATTTCCTAAGCCAAGCATTAAATTTCTGTTCGAATTTCTTGATCCAGGAAATTTTAGCAATATATTTTCCAACTTTGAGAGGATGATTCTCCGTTCAGTTACATTTACACACACACTTTGCACATAAAAACCATTAAGAATGATTTTAAAGAAAAAAAAATCGTTACAATTCAAGAATGAATCGGGGTTTTTCAAGCCAGAAAGTCTTAAAGGCCAAAAATATGGCTTTAAGTGCAATATAGAGGTTTCGCATTGTAAATTTCACAATGATAATGCTTAAAATAAGTACTTTTTCAAGCTAAAACGCTATAAGATAGCTCTTAAAAGATTTATTATTATTTATTTATTAGTTAAAGTAGGTTTAAGTAATTAACAGAGCATTAACATTAATGTAAACATACCAATATGTTAGGTTAGCAAACAGAACATGCTGGTCCAAAAAGTATGCAACGGTATTATAACCTCTATAACTCTGGGTTTCTTCTACCTTTTACATACACTTGCACGACCTTTAGTATACCCTCTTTTTTCTACCAATAACGGTTATAAAAATGGGTTTTGTATAAAAAGATTTTCTATTACTTAAGAGGAAACAGAAGATATTATAACTTTATACCGTTTTATCTAAAATATCAAAGGAAACTATCTTTAATTCAAAATCGGCACCTGGAAACAAACCTTTCTTTCCTTTAAAGCAATATTAAATGGACTTTTTTAGAAAAGGGAACGAGAATTTGTTGTTCTCAGAAGAAACCCCCGATTGATCAAGTAGCATCTAAGTCTTATAATTTTCCATCAATTCTTCAAACTTTTGCCAGATACTCCACTATGCTTTCTTATGCTCGCTTTATAGTAATAAATCGTTAGATTTCAATAAAAAGCTTAAATTGTTGATTAATTGCCAAATTAATGACCAATATTTCAAGCATACAGTTTGAGCAGCACAGTTTGACAGTAATTGCACACGCGAGTTTGAGCAGCGCTTTGCTAATTTCTATTGTGGTTTGATGTTTCGCTGTTGCTTTTTGGTTAGACCACCCAGGCAACGGCTGTGAGAGACCACCCAAAAATAAATGTGGCTGTTGTGGTTGTTGTTGCCTTCATTAAACTGAACGGCCGGCATTGTGGGTGGTCCCCGGGTACTGGTTCGAGTCCCGGCGGCCTTCAGCGACGTTGGAGCTTTTGTTGTCTGTTTCTTTGAGAGAGGGGAGCGCGTGCGTGGCAGGCTTTATGTGCATGTGCATCTGTGTGAGTGTGTGTGTGTGTGTGTTGGCTGTGAATTGTTGGCAAATTTGTTAGCTTTGGTTTTGTTGTTGTTTTTGTTATGGCCGCCCCTTGCGCTTGATGTCTGTTTTTTGCATGTTTTTTTTAATACTAAATTATGAGCAGGATGTTCTTGCTGGTCTGTGGACCACACAAGTGGGCACGTTGTTGTTTTTGTCGGGCCAAATTATATAAATAATTATGAACGTTTATGTTTAATTAAGTTTCCAATTTGTGAATGACCTCACAACCGCAAAAATTGGCGCTTCAGCCATCTCAATTGCATTCAAATTCAAATGCAACTGCCCAAAAGGGGAGGGGGGAGACGCTGAGGATGCTGCGCGGTGGGACCCACCACCAAGCAGCGGGCTATTATAATCAAACAGACAAAGCAGCAAGAACAACAACAACAGCAACAACAGCAAACAAGTTTGATGACGAGCAGCACACGTTGCAGTTACCTCACTCCCCACTAACCACCTGGACTAACGTTACATCAATTCTCTTTCTCTCTCTCTCTCTCTGTCTGTCTTGCATTTGGCTTGCGTGTGGCTTTTTTTTGGCCACATGGGCGGCAGCCTCGCATATTATAGCCTGGATCTCTCTCTCTCTCTCTCTTCCTCTTTCTCTCTTTGGAGATTGCGCCATTTTTACACATACACACACCGCAATGACTCTCAACTTTGGTGTTTTTTGCTCTCAATGACTTGCAGTTTGTTTTTGCCTGCTCCAAATGCTCCCCATACAGAGGGAGAGAGATACAAGCACACACACACATACATGGATGGAGCAGGCTGCGCCTGTGTGGCGGCAGCTGCCACTGGACCACCAACGATGTTGCTTTTGCCGTTGTTGTTGTTGTTGTTGCTGCTTTTGCTGGACTTGTCGAAGTTGGAAGCCAACTTGGAACTGCCAATTTTGGGTTATCATTCACAGAGCTAATGAAAGTAAAATGCAAATAGATTGAACTTCAACGGTTGCTTGCCCCCAAAAAGCTGCAATGAAATATTTTGTATTTTGGTTTGTTAAATATTTTTGATTGTTTTGTGTTTTAAAGGGTAGTTTAAGCAGCTGCTATGATGTTTTTTTTGGCTTAAAAATACTATTAGGGTGTTAAGAACATTCTGTGAATTATTTCAAGCAGCTCCGCAAGGTGATTTATTTTGGGATTTTTTGTTGTGAAGGCATGTCTAAATTTTATGGGCAAAAAACGTATGTCAACTTTAAAGGCTCGAACATACGACTATATATCTAGCTAAAAAACTTAAGAAAACAAATTGTCTGTTCGAAATTTAACTAATAGAAAGCTTTTTTTTAACAAAAATCGTACTTGGAAATTTTTGAAGAATTTTTGAACCACTTTTCACCCAATTTCTCATGAACCAATTAACCAATTTGGATGAAATTTGTAAAAATCAGTCACAGGGGTAGACACTACCCCCCAAAAGATTTAAAAATTGAACAAAAAAGCAACAAGATATATATTTCAATGGTAGTCAGCTTTGTATTTGTATTTTATCTTCTTTTTAAGCAAGGGCAATGGTCGGCAAACGTAGCAGAGATTCAGGCAGAGTTTCAGCTGCTGCCAAAGAGCTGTAAAGCTCATTATTTTCTACCCATGACATTCAACTTAGCTTAGCATTAAAGAAAACACTTTCTAAATATATAAAATCGAAGGTTTTCTCTGTTGCCAGTGGCAACCTCACTGCTGCCAGTGCCGAACCCCCCATTTCGAATCGATACAAAGCTTTTGGTATACAATATTAAGATTCTCAAACTTCCCTCTTCAAATTCAATCATATAATCCACAATGTGAATGATATAATCCGCCTAAACTTGCCCCAACCATATCCAATCTAAGCTTTAGCTCTATTCGTGTTCTTCTCTCTGTTGCTCTTACTGTTGACTTTAACGACACGCTGTTTGTTTTTAATCGTATAATGTCTTAATTTATAGTGCTGCGTAGGCCTAGTCCCCCCCCCATCCTCTTCGTGGAGATGCCATGGCAATTGCATTTGTCATTGGCCTATAACGCCATTAACATTCCTCCTGCCGCTGTTGCCCCCCTCGACACACATCATCGGAGTGGTCAGCTCGCTTTGCCACTTAAACTTTAACTGCATTTCTGCAGCGGTTTGCTGGGTACGAGGAGGCAAGTCGGTTGGGGAGGAGGAGGTGCATTGAATGTAATAATTACTATTTGCCACCGGTAATACGTAGGTAAATTTGTTTCTTTTTTTTCTCTTTTTACTCGTTATCTCTTGGCGTCGGCTTTTGCGGTTCGCTCATTCGTTCGGTTCGTTTGTTCATGTAATCAACCGCCCAGTCACCGGCCTCCCGCTCCCTCCGGCTCCCTCGCTCGCATGCTCTCCTTGATCTCGGCCCTGGCCTGTTGACTGTGTGTGGCTTTTCCAGCTTCTTGTGTGGTCCTGTCATGCCCGCGACGGTTGCAGTTTTGGTTTTGGTTTTTTCTTCTTTTTTTTTGATGTTGTTGTATTTTTACCCGGCCAAATGAATCGATGGCTTTTTGGTTATCATTTGGCAAAACCTACGCGTGGCGGCGACATTTGCCAACCAAATGGAAAGTCTTTGGTGGGTGGTCGCTAGGATTGATGTGGGTGAGAAGTTGTAAAGTAGTAGGAGCAGGTGTGTGGGCGTTGTTTGGGGAGATTGGAAAGGAGATTGGCAAAAGGTAAGGTACTATAAATTGCACAAATCCCCTAAAGAGATTACAAGCTGTTGTTCACGGTAAGGGGCATATTTATCAACTAGGAAGTAAACTTTGGCCCTTTTTTTACAACCGAAAACCTTTAAGAAGACATTTGATACCCTTTGAAGTTGATCTATTCATGATAAAAACTAACAGCCGGGTCCATGGTCTGACCAAATGAGTGCTAAGATCTCAGCGATAAAGCAAGAGGCTCGAGATTTATGAAATTAACTTTACATTTTTGAGAAGAGTTAAGGTTTAAGTTTTTTTAGCCAAAGGTTTTGGTTCAAAACTTGGTTCAGCCCATGTTTTTCTTTAGATGATATAGAAATGATGAAATAATGTCCAAATCTTTAAATTGTTTGACTCAGACGATGCTCTAGCTATGCCATTGAAGGTTCTAATGATACATTTCTGTCTCTGTAGCGCAATATCGAGCAGATATTACTATATCTCTTGGCAGTTGGTCAGATCTTAGAATGTGTAAAGTATTTGTTGAACTGATCCGAAACCTAAGGTTCGGGTTAGGTTCAGGCTCTGATATTTTTAGATAATTGGTTCGGTTCGAGGATTAAAAGAGTGCGGTTTAAAACCATTTTGCAGCGGTGGCATATATAAAGTGATTAATATAAAGTTATCAATACATAATGTATTATCGGTTCGGTTACGGCTTGGTTCGGTACGGTTCTGAACCAACTTTCATCCCTTTAGGAAACTTACACTGAGCAGCATGTAGCCTACGACGATGGGTAGCACAGAGATCGTGTGGAGCCTGATTTTTTAATGATCAGTTATATTTAAACTTAAATAAGTACCGAAAATCTGCAGAAGATTCGTTCCGGGTGTGGGAAACCCTTGGAAAGTCCTAGGTTTGTATACTTATCGATACTAAGCTCTTGTTTCAAAGCTTGGTTCATGTATTCTTAGATCAAATCCAATCATTATACATAGCTATCATTCATATCTTCTGATATAATCACCTTCTTTACGGTCAATATATATAGATTTATTATCATATCTGCCACAGTTCTTCAAATAGAAGGTTCATACCCACTGGACATGTTTAGTAATTAAAGATATTTATAAATTTGTCTAAGAAACGGTAGTCTAGTTATGAGCAAAAGAAAGTTTATTGCATCTACGCTGCTTACATCTGCAACTGCAGCATCAAAATGCATACTGAGCATACACTTTTGTTGGTACAGAGTAGATTACAGTCGGACTTGACCGACTTTCTTGCTTCAAAAGTACAATCAGATCGGACAAAAAACACCGGAGCTAAAAGCGAAACAGTTGAGCTGATAAGAGCACCCTCCAGTTGTTGGTCAGAACTAGAAAAAAGTGTTGCCTACATTTAGGATGACAATTTTGTTACAAAAACCGGTTACATTCATCTTCAAAAATTCAAAAACAAATGAACAGGGTATTTTGTGGTCGGGAAACTCGACTGCAGCGCCCTTACTTGTTTTTTTTTTAGTTTTAGAAGTGTTTTTCTTAATCGCCCCTTTTTATGCCCGTTACTCGTAGAGTAAAAAGGGTATACTAAAGTCGTGCAAATGTATGTAACAGGCAGAAGGAAGCATCTCCGATATCATAAAGTATATATATTCTTCATCAGCATCAACAGCCGAGTCGATATAGCCATGTCCGTCTGTCCGTCCGTCTGTATGAACACCTAGATCTCAGAGACTAGAAGAGCTAGAGCAACCAAATTTTATACGTAAGCTAGTATTGTCTGTAGGCAGATCAAGTTTGTTTCAAATTTTGGGCACGCCCCCTCCCGCCCCCGCAATTGAATAACTCCCACAGTTTTTAAGATATCGAGCTCAGATTTTGCAGTGTAGTCTATGTGGCCATTATCTACAATCTCACAAATTTTCAAAAGGATAGGATAATAAATGGCTGAGTTAAAAAAATGTTGCATACTTATCCGAGCTGAGCTCGAAGTCGGGCAGGGCCGACTTTAACTCACGCTCTCGTTTAAGTTGAGTTTCTTTCTTTCGCCTATATTTGTTTGAGTGTTGGGACCTTTTCTTAGCAGTGTTTTCATATCCATCGACAAAAATGTTTATGTTTCTTGTGGTTTCTTCATTAGTTTTGGTTCCTAAGCCAGGTTTAGGCTAGAACTGGGTGGTTTACCTTGGGTTTTCAATGATTCCACTCAATTCTGGCCTTCTTCAAGTGCAGCAAACACAACCAACAACCATTGGTCGCCCAGAGCGAACTTACTTCTGTTAAAATAAACACTTTTTCATACTTTCTCCATACAAAATCCTTCCAAGCACAGCTCTTATGTAAAGTTACTCTTATTACTTCACTTCACACCAATAAAAAAAGTGGACAGAAAAAACAGACTTTACGAAAAAATCGAAATACCTTCGAGCCGTAAATAAGCAACTCAATGAGCTGAACGCCAGCGCACGTGCCTCATAAACCACCAGGCGAGGACCACCCAGGCGTCGGTTTTTTTTTTCTCATTCCACGAATTCTTAGCAAGCTCTCCATGCCGGAGAGAGAGGGCGAGGTGACGGTGACGGTGACTGTGATTGAGATTGAGACTTTGGGGCTGTGGCTCTTTCTGTGGCTTTTGTGGTTGAGACTGTTTTTTTTTTTTTGTGGCGAATTCTATATAAATGGCCCTGGAACGGGGTAACCGGTGGTGGGTGCATTTCACATTTCACCAGCTTTTAGTATGCTAAGGATGTCTCGTCGTTGGCTGCGTCATGGGTTATTGTCAAAGTCCAAATTATGCATGCGTCTCCAAAGATATGTAAATTGCCTTGCGTTCTGTTTGGTTTTAGCTGACACAGCGCCCACGCAGGCGCATTGTCGTCGTATCCAAGAGAACCGAGGACGTCGTCACAAAAACGAAATTAATTTGACAGCCAACGCAAAACGCATGCGTCGTCAACATTTCCCCCCCGCTGCCGCTCCCGCTCCTGCTCCTCTGGTGACGTTCCGGAGCTTATCGCCTTACTTATTTCTTTTTTATATCTATCTTAAGCTTGTTGTTGGCTCTTGGCTCTCCGCCCTCGGCTCGGAGTTCGGCTCGGAGCTGGAGTCTGGGCATGGCCGTTGTTTGTGGTTCTTGGATGTTTTCTTATGGTCGTTATCGTGGTTGCAGTCACATTAACACATCCGACTTGAAAATGGGTTATGCGAGCAGCCGGATTTTGAGTGGCATAAATGGAATCGGTTTGGACTGGGTTGGGTGGCTCTGAACTTCCTCGTCGATTATCTGGCCCAGCCATCAACTGTGTTGCCTTCATTAGGCAAAAACAAATTAATTCGTAGACAAAGGTGTGAGAAAATTAACTTGTCTTCCGTTGCCGCCGGGGCTACTCAAACACAAAAAAAAACTGGGCAAAATAATCAATTAGTTTCGCAGAAACTCAAATCGCTTTTACGAAATTACGGAAACTGTTGTAAGAAGACGCAGGAGGCACAGGTAGCGGTAGCTGTAGCTCTGCACGCCAGATTAAGGCTTCGACTTTGATCTTTTCGTTTATGTTTCTTGTTTGACTTTTGCACTTGGCAAAAATCTCCGTAGGTAGCCGGCGGGGTCAACGGAATTTCTCTTAATTATGTGTGTGTGTGAGGCAAGAATAAACAACAATCACAATAATAACAGTCCGTCTGTCGCTTTGATGTCTTTCTTTCCGGACTTCTAGTCCTTTGCCTTAAAGCCGCCGCCAAGCCAACACCTGAGCGAAAGAGTCTGGGGATTGAGTTGGGCCCCTGTCTGATGGGCCCGTTACACAGCTGGAATTCAATTCTTTTTTCTGGTACAAACAATAAAATGTCTTATTTAGGTTCGGTTATTAATGATGAGTTATGAGTTCAGACCTCCTTCGGTGAGTCCTAAAGATCAGCCCGGTGAGTGTGCGTTGTTCTGGGAAGGTTGGCTCGAACTGTTCTTCGTAATGGGCCAGCTAATTTTGTAATAAGATTGAGTTGGTTATTAGAAAGGCAACGCGGAGAGAGAGAGGTAATCATTTTTGTGTTTTTTTCTATAAATCCCCAACCATTATTCAGCATTCAGTGGAAGCAAATGAACTCTAGGTTGATGTTCTTCGAGCTTTCAAAGACTTTTATTTTAATGAAAGCAGGAGGAAATTTTACTTAGAGATATTATATAACAACAAGTCTGTTGGTAAACACTTAAAAATGCTATCAAGTTGGAAGGCAGGCTGAAAGTTTTACAAATATGCTTTAAGCCTGGAATGCCCACTGCCTGCTTATGGCAGTGCAAACACGAATTTCTGTGAAAACATGCATTTCTTGGCACAAGAAAGAGAACCGAACTGATTAAGAGATTACTGAACAAGAGCCACTTAACTGTGTAGGAATCAGTGAACAAGAGTCACGGAAAAAATCACAGAGAAAGTGTCACAGAAACTCACACTCACCTAGCAAGAGCCACTGAATAACAGTCACTAAACAAAAGTCTTTGCAAAAAGGTCTACTGAATAAGAGTCACTGAACAAAAGTCTCTGCAAATGGGGTACTGAATAAGAGTCACTGAAAAAAAGTCACCGGATAGGACTCACCAACAAAGAATCACAGAACCAAAGTGACTGAATAAGAGCCTCAAAACTAAAGTCACTGAACCAGATCCGAAAAAAAGAGTCACTGAACAAATGATTCTGAAAAAGAGTCACTGAGCAAAAGCCACTAAACAAAAGTCAGCAAACAAGACTCACCTAATAAGAATCACACAGGCACCAAGGCATAATTTCCAAGGCAAACCGATCCAAAACCGAACCCCTGAGAACTGGTTTGGGTCCTTCGAGCCGAACCACTAACCTTTAAAGCTTCTGACTTGCCGAAACTGAACCCAAACCGCACCTCAACTGTGTGGAAAGCAGTGCGGCTCAGAAATTTAAGTATATATATAATTTCTCGGTTGATAGCTATGTTTCGACTACAGTTATAATATGGGAAACGGTTATACTTTGCTGGTCTGTTTCCTAAAGCTAAAGCTTTACTTGTAGAGATCTCATTTGAGAGTTGCAATAAATACCACAGTTAACTGTGAGCTAGCTGTCTCTTAAGAGAACTCAGATAGCCTACTTTTCAGGCAGCTTCTCATATTGACTATTACCCTAGTCTGTTATCTCATTTGAGTAAGTTTTATGAAATATCAGACATATGAAAATAGAATTAAAGCAGTTAAAAAATGCTTTCAGCCAGTATAATATGTTTCGGCTTTAATACCTGGCCTTGCACCCTTGAACCAACTGAATAAAAGTCACTGAACAATTGTCATTATATAATAGTCGCAAATCAAGAGTCCCTGAACATAAGAAACTGAACCAGACTCACTGAATAACTGAACAAAAAGAGAGAAAGAGTCAATAAGCCAGTTTTATTGAATAAAAGAGTCACGAGAAGAGTGAAAAGAGCAAAAGACACTGAACAAGACTCAAGATTTTTTAAAATAAGTCACTGAAGAAGAGTCACTCAGGAGGAGTCACTCAACAAGACTCAAGATTTTTTGAAAATAAGTCACTGAAAAAGACTCACTGAAGAAGAGTCACTGAAGAAGAGTCACTCAGGAGGAGTCACTCAAAAAGAGTCACTAAAAAGTGTCACTGAACAAGAGTAACTGAAAGAAGAAGTCACAATAAGCCAGTGTTATTGAATAAAAGTCCCTGAAAAACAGTCACGAGAAGACTGAAAAGAGCAAAAGACACTAAACAAGACTCAAGATTTTGAAAATGAGTCTCTGAAAAAGAGTCACTGAAGAAGAGTCACTCAAGAGGAGTCACTCAAAAAGAGTCACTAAAAAGTGTCATTGAATAAAAATCACTGAACAAGACTAACTGAAAGAAGAAGTCACAATAAGCCAGTGTTATTGAATAAAAATCCCTGAAAAAGAGTCACGAGGAGCGTAAAAAGAGCAAAAGACACTGAACAAGACTCAAGATTTTTGAAAATGAGTCACTAAAAAAGAGTCACTGAAGAAGAGTGTGGGACCAGACGGTATTGCCACCATCATGCTCAAGAAGCTGGGCCCCAGAGGTGTGGATTACCTCACCTGCCTCTTCAACCTCAGCATGTCCAGCCTGGTCATCCCCGACATTTGGAAAACAGGCAAGATCTTACCTGTCCCTAAGCCGGGTAAGCCTCCAGAGCTGGGCACCTCATACAGGCCCATTACACTGCTTGCTCCAGCTATAAAAATTCTGGAAGCGTTAATCCTGCCCATCCTACAAGACCACCTCCCGCTAGCAGAACACCAGCATGGATTTAGGAAAGGCCGAAGCACCAGCACTGCGCTCTGCGAAATCACCACCACCATTGCAGAAGGACTGAACCACCCTAGTCCCCACAAGCGCACAGTGATGGTTGCTCTCGACCTGTCAAAAGCCTTCGACACTGTTAACCACGCCATCCTTCTCAAGGACATCGAAGGCACAGCGCTCCCGAACACACTTAAGCGCTGGGTAGCCAACTACCTGACAGGTCGGCAAGCCTTTGTTGAGTTCCGAGACGCCAAGTCCAAATACAGGAAGCTGAAGCAAGGAGTCCCCCAAGGTGGAGTCCTCTCCCCACTCCTCTTCAACTTCTATGTATCTGGACTGCCCACACCGCCCACGGAACTCAAACTAGTCAGCTATGCGGATGACTGCACCATCCTCGGATCGGATAGGGACTATAATAAGGTAGTTGAGAGTCTAAACTCCTACCTCCCGACAGTCTCCGCATACCTGGCTAGCCGAAATCTATCGCTCTCCCCAGGAAAATCCAGCGCCACCCTGTTCACTACCTGGACAAAGATTGTGAACGCCCAGCTCAACGTCACTGTGGACGGAGCCACTATCCCCACTTGCAAATACCCAAAAATATTGGGAGTGACGTTCGACAATCTGTTCTTTTTTGCGAGGCACTCGGAAAACACAGCCCGCAAAGTTAGAGAACGAAACAGGGCACTCAAGGCGATCGCTGGCAGCTCCTGGGGAAAAGAAAAGGAGACACTGCTGGTCACATACAAGGCTATTGGTCGGGTCCAGTTCGACTATGCCGCTCCGGCATGGACAGCGGCTCTCAGCGACACGCAGTGGGGCAACCTCCAACGTGCCCAAAATGCTGCCCTACGCACCATCACTGGATGCCACACCATGACCCATGTGGACCACCTTCACGAGGAGACCCGCATGCTCGGCGTGCGCGACCACTGCAACCTCCTATCTAAGCAGTTCCTAGCCAATGGTCTTGTAGAAGAGCATCCCAACTTCCAGGCCCTCCAAGTCTCACTGCCCCCGAGAACCAGCAGGCAAGACTTGCGCATTCACCTGCCGGAAGTACTTGCTCATACAGGAGACGCCACCACGATCACCTACATCCGAAGCAAATTTAGCGAAAGCAGCCATTCACCAAAGCACAGTTGCCGTAGCGATCACCCGACTCGCTCCAAATGTCGTCCTGGGAGGTAGGCCTCCACCTCTGAGTGATGCCGAGAAAATCCTGCCCAGAAGTACCCGTACGACCTTGGCACAATTGCGATCCGGATACTCTGCTTCGCTAAACTGCTACCTCTCCAGGATAAACCCGATGGTCGTAGATGAATGTCCCAAATGTGGGCAAGCCCCACATGACACCCTACACCTCTTCAACTGCCCATCGGACCCCACCCACCTCACGCCACATCAACTCTGGACCCAACCTACACTCGTTGCAGCATTTCTTGGCTTAGACCTGGGAAACTCGATGTCAAACACACACACACACACTTAACCCTCCATCACATCACCCCCATTTCATTTTCTTAACTCTCCTTTCTATTCTTCTTCTTCCTATAACCCCCACAAAATGCGTACATTACTCTCGTCCACAGCCGCTACAACAACA